>OMKL01133546.1:0-12036 GCA_900302295.1 Parasudis fraserbrunneri
TACGATACCAACTTCCATATCTCTTAACATGGTAACATGGTGTTCTAACAGGGTTTTCCATGGCTTCCATATCTCTTAACATGGTAACATGGTGTTCTAACAGGGTTTTCCATGGCTTCCATATCTCTTAACATGGTAACATGGTGTTCTAACAGGGTTTTCCATGGCTTCCGTATCTCTTGTTAGTCCATAATGGAAGGTAACATGGTGTTCTAAGAGGGTTTTCCATGGCTTCCGTATCTCTTGTTGGTCCGTAATGGAAGGTAACATGGTGTTCTTACAGGGTGTCTTGTTAGTCCATAATGGAAGGTAACATGGTGTTCTAACAGGGGTTTCCATGGCTTCCATATCTCTTGTTAGTCCATAATGGAAGGTAACATGGTGTTCTAACAGGGTTTTCCATGGCTTCCATATCTCTCGTTTGTCCACAGTTGAAAGTGACACAATGTTTTTCCGTGGCTTTTTTAGTTTAGTTTATTGAGTTTAGAAAACAAGGACAGTGTGCACATACATTGATTGTTTCAGTTAAAAACAAGGAGATGCTTTGCACCAGATTTAGCAAGGAAGCTAATTTCCATCTGTAGTCCTTACATAGAACATAAACACAATCTGCAGTGTGGACAACAAAGGACACCATTCATTAAACGAGAACAGTACATAATAAATAAAGTACGACGTAATATTGTATATTACAATAATACTATAAATACTGCTGTTGCTCTAGGGTCCAGTGCAAGGTTGCATAGAGGCATTGTGCAGAGGTTTACATAAAGTTCAAGGAGTTTACCGTTTACGGTCGGATGGATACATTTGTAGAGACACTAGGTGGTATCGGCTAACCTCAACCCTGTTTTACACAGGGGTGAGGTTATGAAGACTCTTAAGAAACTACAACAATACAAAATATTTTGGTGGTTTTAAAATCATGATCCACTGATTTTAAATGTCTAGTTTTTAACTGTTGTCTTTTCACCTCCCTCTTATCCCTCCTCTCTGTTGCCTTCCTCCCTCCAGGCAGCAGTATGCCCAGGCCTTGGCCCAGCAGAAAGCTGCTGCCCTCAGCTCAGCTCCTCTTCAGCAACAGCAGCAACAGCAGCAGCAGATCAACCTGCTCCTACAGCAATACCAGGCCCTCAAGATGAGGTCAGCAGTACATACTCACTCTCTCACTCTCTCACTCACTCACTCACTCTCACACACACACACACAGATGTAGCACCTATACAGTTTGCCTCTTCACCAGTGGTGATTCACGTTGCACCCGTGTTCAGAAATGTTTGGCTATATTCAGGCTGCAACAGTTTGAGAACTTTCTGAATTCCGGAGAGGAATCTTGCATTTTGCTTTAACGGTGCTTTTGAATATAGTTGGAACAATGATTTGGAATAGGCCTGATAAGAAGTGTATGGGTGCAGTTTGAGAAAAGGGTCTCAACAGACAGGATAAGTGAAGGGTTGGTTTTATGATTAGTTTAATTTAAGACTGTACACCATAGGCTGGATGCAGGAAAAAAAAAAAAAGCAAAACATTCGAATTGTAATATTATTTCTTTGTTACGGCAATAAAATGCCCAATCGTGTGGTATGCCTGTTATTACTGCGTTATTGCAGTAATTGCTACAGCCCTAGTTGATTGTGTTCTCTTGTTTTCTAGAGCATCTGAGAACCTCTTACCTCCTGTTACCCGGTCCCTGTCTGTACCAGACTCAGGTTCTGTGTGGGAAATGCAGAACCCGTCCTCTCAGGCCTCCTGTACACCAAACCTCCAACAAGCTGCTCCCAGCTGTAAGATTCAACCCAGATCAATCGTTAATTGTCATTGTATGAACCTTGTAAAAGCATCATACAATGATTTAGAAATAAGTGGCATAACACCACAATAAAAATCATGAATTCGATTTCCAGTACTGTTATGCACCCAGGCATCACAATGATCTTAAAACAATATAGTTAAAAAAATATATAATACTTGGGATGTAGGTAAATACAGTGCATATAAATCTCCATTATTCTCTACAGCATGGGATGGCAGCAGTGTATGGGACTTACCCATAGACTCCATGGCGCAGGCTCCGACCATCGAGCAGATGCAACAGCTAGAGAAGGCAAAGGTTGCTAAGGTAACCAGACTTTTACCAGTCTGCCCTCCTGTTTGTCGGTAAAGTAGTACTTTTCGCATCTAGAGCCGAATGACTGGTTTCTTCTCACCCCATTGCAACTCTGGATTTGACACCATGTGAGAATTAAGGCTCAATCATAGTCCAGATGTAGCATACACAGACTGCATTCCGCGCAGACTGAAATGGTGCGATAGCGGACCTCAGCATATGTCCACGTAGGCATCAAGGAACATATAAAAGGACAGCGGACTGTCCATCCACATAGTGTATGCGCCTGTACTTCTAGACTTATGCGACAGCCTTTTCCTCTTCCCCTGCTTATATAATAGCTGGAGCTTGAGAGGCGTGAGGCAGAGATGAGGGCCAAGAGGGAAGAAGAGGAAAGGAAACGGCTGGAAGAGGCCCTGCGAGCCAGACAGGAGGAAGAACGCAAACGGTTGGAAGAGGAAGAGCTGGCACGGCAGAAACAGGTATATCGTCGGCGTAAAGGGTTTCGTAGAACTCCCCAGGACATGGGATGATGGCTCATCATATTCTCTCAGCTGTTGTTGACACTGGTAAAATAAGATGAGAGAAAATTTTTTGCATCCCCAGGGGGGAATTACGTTGCTGTCAACAGCACTATAGTGGTTGGAAGAGGGTGTACAAAGGCAAATACGAACATGTAAAAAAAGAAAAAATAGAAAATTATTGAATAAAAGAAAGGGATAAGGGGTGCTACAGGATTCCTATTCACATACTGACATATCTACAGGTTTCCTACAGATCTACAGGAATCTTATTCACATACTTGACATATCTACAGGATTCAGAGTTATGTATATAGTGAGCAATTGAATTGTACTGAGATAAAGTGTGATATTACTAGTACATCACACAGAAATATTTTAAGTATATACAGAAATGTATGCTATGACTACAAGTAGATGTATACCAGACTAGTCCCAGCAGATTAGCATCCAATCTGACTGAGGCTGTATGACCATTGCAACATGAGGCACTGTAGAGACAGACGGCCGATGGCAAAAAGGAACATGTGAAATATACCTCGGCACGGAAATATACCTGTAGCGGAAGGTGCTGCTTGCCTGATGGTCCATTGTTTGTTTTGTTCCCCAGGAGGAGGCATTGAGGAGGCAACGAGAGCAGGAGGAGTTACAGCGCAGGCAGAAGGAGGAGGAGGAGAGGCAGGCCCAAGAAGAGGCTCTCCGCAGACTGGAGGAGAGGCGGAGGGAAGAGGAGGAGAGGAAGCAAAGGGAAGAGTTCCTCCGCAAACAGGTACACTCCTGAACACGCATTTGGGCTTGATTGAGATGGTTAGGTAGGTCATAGGTCAGTGGAATCTGCTTTGTGATGCAATTAATAATCTACTCTCTCCACTGAGTACTATTACTAGTACTTAGCTTACAGTCTAGTTAAGCAGCAGCCAAAGTAAAAAAAATACTGTCTGCTACTTTACCAGGAGGAAGAGCGGCGGAAGCAGGAGGAGCTGGAGGCTCTGAGGAGGCGCGAGGAGGAGAAGCGAGCGGAGGAGGAGGCTGCGGCGGCGGCAGCTGCAGCTGCCTTGGCCCGGCAACAGCAGGAGGAGCAGAAGAGGAGAGAACAGGAGGCACAGAGGCAGCAGGAGCTACAAAGACAGAGGCAGCAGCAGCAGCAGCAAGAAGCCCTCAGGCGACTCCAGCAGCAACAACAGCAGCAGCAGCTTGCACAGATGAAGGTATGGCCAAGAAGGAAGACGTGATGGGAAGCCAGGCACTGATGTGGTCACCATGGTCACCAGGCCCAACACATATTGATTTTATTATAGAACAATGCATGGACATATTTTCTTTTTTACTTTTCAAACATTTTACAGATTATAGATTATAGTTTATATGCTGCCAACATACTTGTTGTATTCTCTGCACATTATCATTTGGACTTTGGGTGGTGTATAAATATTACAAAGAACATATGAAACAATGCGTCTATACTACACGGGCATGTTCTAAACACACATTAATAAATGAATGCATTACAATCTCTTGAATACAATCTCCCAACATAAAAATGGCATGAAATATATATTTCTAATGTATAACAATATCAGCAGGATTTGGCCTACATTATTTGGCACTTCATGAACTGCAGTCAGAATATATGGTTTATTTCAAGAGTGTATTGTTATGTCAGGTTTCAACTAAAGATTTATCATGCTTTTTTTCCATAGCTCCCATCTTCCTCAAAGTGGGGGCAGCAGTCGGCCAATGCAGCAGCCATAAGCCAGACTCAGAATGCTTTGTCGCTTGCTGAGATCCAGAAACTGGAGGAGGAGAGAGAACGACAGGCACGGGAGGAGGTAACTGTTTGTTTTTTTTACTTCCCCGACAATGTTGTAGTACCTTTGGGGGCAATGAGAAATACCCAGTTGCTCATTCGTTTCGTAAGCAAGTACCTATCTATATAATCTGAAATCCTCTGGAGATGTACCGGTATCGGCCCAGAACCAGGCTAAAATACTCATGCTATCAACTGAAATGTTTATTTAATAGTTACTTTAGAAAATAAAAAGGTACATTGGCATTTGTGAACCCCTAATCCTCTCCCCTTATTCTCCTCCACCTGTCCTCCTCTCCTCTCTCCATCCCACAGCAACGGCGTCAGCAGCAGGAGCTCCTCAAGCTCCAGCAGCAGCAGGCCCTGCAGCAGGCTCAGCAGGCCCAGACCAAGATGTCTGGCTGGGGCAGCGTGGCCAAGCAGCCGGCCGCCACCAAGTCCCTGCTGGAGATCCAGAGGGAGGAGGCCCAGCAGATGAAGCAGAGGAAGGATCAGCAGCAGCAGCAGCCTCATCCCACGGTCACGCAGCAGAACCGCGCCCATAATAGAGCCGTACGTGCCCCATGCGTTACCCTGTACTTTGTGTTCCACAGCTGTTTTACGGTGCCGTCTGTTCAGTCTTAGGACGGTGATGCCGTCTATGTTCTTTTGGCTCTGTACTCCCAGCACACTGGATTTGAAATGGAACAGTGACTGAGGTTAATGTGCAGACATTCAGAGTTAGGGTGGTTCACATCCATATCGGGTGAACCAGGTTGGAATTGTAGCCCTTTTCTTACATAGTCCCCCCATTTTAGTTGACCAAAAGTGAGTGTTCAAATTAACATGAACTTAAATGAAGTTGTCATATTTAATATTTCAGATGAATCTGTCTGCGTCTCCTCCTCAGACCAGCCTGAGTTCCTCTGTGTGGGGTTCGGTCAGCACCGGTTCTACTAACTGGGGCTCAGACTCCAGCAGTATCTGGGGCGACACAAACAACTCTAACATGGGCTTCTGGGATGAGGCTGTGAAGGAGGCTGCCCAGCCCCCTCCCCAGCCCAGGAAGGCTGCTGCTCAGAAGAACAACAAGGGCAATGCCAACCTCAGGTACTGGAGCTGTTGCCCTTTCACTGGGGCATAGGGGACTGGATTGCAGTTGCATAATTTCCCCTTCGCCGGATGATAGTGGTTTTATCTTATCTCTTATTTTACAAAGTAACCGAAACCAAACCATAACACAAAGCGTCTCAGTGCTTCAAGTGATTTAAGTTTGACATAATGAAATCGTATGTGACGATCTGATTTTGAGGGAAAATGCTTGATTTGAAACTAGATTTGAAGCCTACATACTAGATAGGACTGTTAACTAGCAAGAAATGAAACGGTGCAACATCGAGGTGTTTGCCTTAACGGTGTTTTTCTAGTTATTTATTTTTCTTGTGCATTTGTATGCTTACCTCCAGTAACTCTGTGAGCACGAAGGCCAACAAGAAGGTAGAGGAAGAGGAGAAGCTGCTGAAGTTGTTCCAGGGGGTCAATAAGAGTCCGCAGGACGGCTTCATGCAGTGGTGTGAGCAGACCCTGCACACACTCAACACGGCCAACAACCTGGACGGTGAGTCTGAATGCACGCCGGAAGGGAAATGACACTTTCACCCCACCGCTCATGATGGACCGTTTTTAGGAAGGGCTGTCTTAATACCCCTTTACACGGACATCAACTCATGTAGTCCTGGGTCAGTCGACAAGGTCCTCGCCTGGGTTGTAGTCCTGGGTCAGTCGACAAGGTCCAACTCCTGGGTTGTAGTCCTGGGTCAGTCGACAAGGTCCAACACCTGGGTCAGTCAACAAGGTCCTCGCCTGGGTTGTAGTCCTGGGTCAGTCGACAAGGGGCGACTCATTTATAACGACATTGCATTGGCTGTATTCTACCCCCCTCTGTGTTCTGAACTCTGAAGAAGTTCATATGTGTAGATACAGGGCAAGATCATTAAAGCGAGTTAAAGTTGACCATTAAAGCGATCACCTTCTCCTCTCCAGTTCCGACGTTTGCATCCTTCCTGAAGGAGGTGGACTCTCCGTATGAGGTGCACGATTATGTCAGGGCCTACCTGGGGGACACTCCCGAGGCCAAGGAGTTTGCCAAGCAGTTCCTGGAGCGCCGTGCCAAACAGAACGCCAACCAACAGAAACCGGCCCCGCAGAACCAGCAACAAGTACTGAAACAGCAGCAGCAGGTAAGGGGCGCACCTGGCACCGCAGACAAGGACTGACTGCCTTTTGTCATAACATGTTGTAGGTCGGTATTTAATGGTTTTAAGCAGCTATGCATAGAATTTTAACCAGGGTTAATACCTGTTGTTGACCGGTAAACATTCTCCAAATCCGTTAAATGAAAATCATGCCGGTCAGAGGGTCCGGTTGAAAATCCAACCAAACACACGTAAAATGTAGTGAAAATAGATTCACTTAATAAACAGTGAGACACAAAGAAGGGTGCCAGGCCGGGAGGCGGCATACAACATACGACTTAGGAATAGAACTGTTTATGGCAAAACAACTGATATTTTGTCATGCATGAGGGCATTTACCAGCACCATTTACCAGCACCAGATGCAGAGAAGCTCGTCCACGCCTTTGTGTCCTCCAGGCTGGACGAGTGCAAATGCACTCCTCATCGGGATCCCTAGTAACAGCCTCCAGGAACTCCAATACATCCAAAATAGCGCTGCTAGGATCCTGATGAGGGTGCGCAAATAGAATCACGTCACTCCCATCCTCAGATCACTTCACTGGCTCCCCGTCTCACTCAGGATTGAGTTCAAGGTCTCCCTCCTCACCCACCAGTGCATACACGGAAATGCCCCCCCCCCACCTCAAGGAACTCCTTACCCCTCAGACCTCCTCACGTACCTTCCGCTCTGCAACCACTAACCTCCTCAAACTTCCCAGGACCGAGCTCCGCACCATGGGGGACCGGGCTTTCTGCTCGGCCGCTCCTAGTCTGTGGAATGCTCTCCCCAACTACCTGAGGGCACCACAGTCTGTGGATACTTTTAAACGAGGCCTAAAAATTTACCTTTTTTCCAGAGCCTTCTGCTAGCTCAGCTACCACCTCATTGTTTTATTTTCATGTTTTATAGATAGTCTTTTTAGCACTTTCATGCTTTTAATCTGTAGCACTTTGAGATTTGTTTAAATGTAAAGTGCAATACAAATAAAATCTATTAGTTGCTTGTGGGAAGTGGGAATGGGCCACTCTGCTACTGCCAGAAACTTGCAGGCGTCTGCCTTCACCTGCCCACTTTCCATCACGTATCCTAGGAATCCAACAGAGTTGACATGAAACTCACTTCTCCGCTTTTACAAACAGCTTGTTCTCGAGGAGCCTTTGGAGAACTTGCCTGACCTGTAGTTTTTGTTCTTCCATTTTCCGGAAAAAGATCAGAATGTCCAGTAGATCACTGAGGACTTTGTTGACCAGTGCCTGGAAGACAGCTGGGGCATTAGTCAAACCAAAGGGCATGGCAAGGTATTTGAAATGGCCAAGGGGGTGTTGAAAGCAGTCTTCCATTCACCACCTTCCCTGATACGCGCTAGGTGATAGGCATTCCTGAGGTCTAGTTTGGAGAAGATGGTGGCTCCCTGGAGTGGTTCAAAAGCAGAATTAATCAGGGGAAGTGGATACTTATTTTTGACTGATATTATTCAGGCCTCAATAGTAAATGCAGGGGTGTAGGGAATGGTCTTCGAGATGAAGAAAAACCCCACACTGACAGGGGAAGAAGATGGTTTGATGATAGCAGCGGCTAGGGAATTGTAGATATAGGTCTCCATTGCCTCCCTCTCCAGGCGAGAGGTTGAACAAACGACTGGAAGGCAGAGGGGCTCCTGGGAGCAGGTCAATGGCGCAATCATAGGGGTGATGGGGAAGTAGAGAGAAAGCTTGCTGTTTACTGAAAGCCTCTCCCAGATCATGGTACACAGAGGGAACAGACTTAAAGTTAGGGGGCTCAGTCTCTAGTGACGAGGTGGGGACCTCTGCTGGTGCAAGGGTTAGGGTTAGGGTCATGGGCATGACAAAAAGAGCTCCAGCTCTGAACGGTACTGACCGACCAATGTCCAATGTGTGGATTGTGGAGCCTCAACCACAGCTGACCACGGACCAAAGGAGACTGAGGTGAAGGGATGACATGAAAATGGATAGACTCACAGTGATTGCTGGACAGGGCAAGATGCAGGGGCTCAGTGATGTGAGTAACACATGCGAGGGGTTTTCCATTTAGTGCGTGAATGTTGAGAGGAACCTGGAGTGGTTACACAGAGATGCCGGCCTAGGAAAATAGGTTGCCGTCCAGAAAATTCTCACCAGCCCCCGAATCCACCAAGGCAAGTAATGGGGGGGACTGTTGGTTCCACATGAGTGTGGCATTGAGCTGCATGCTGGATCGGGGAATTGAAGAATAAGTGGCTCACCAGAATCCCCGCTCTTACAGGTGAGCCTCTTGGCCGCAGAGGGCAGGAGGCCAGGAAATGGCTGGACTGGCCACAGTAGAAACACAATCCCGCTTTCATCCTCCGGAGTCGCTTCGCTGGAGAAAGGCGAGCTCTACCCAGCTGCATGGCCTATTTGGCTGGGGCAAGGGATTCCGAAACACTAGGGGTACACAGGGGCTAGGAGATGGACTGGTGCCAGTTCTAGCGAGAGACGGAGGAGAGGAGCGAGAGAAGGGGGATAATGGAGAGCGACTAGCCCTTTCTCTACGGCGTTCTCGGAGACAATTGTCCAACTTGCTGGCTGTGTTGGCTAGAGCATCTAGGCTGGGGGAATCGTCTCTAACCACTAACTCATCCTTGACTGAGTCTGAAAGTCCATTGAGAAACACTCCCTGGAGTGACTCATCAATCCAGCCTGAACTAGCAACGTGGGTTCTAAACTCCACTGTGTACTCCGCTACGGGACCCCTGGCGTAACAGCAAGAGGCGTTTGGCAGCCTCACCACCATGTACTGGGTGGTCAAAAACCTTCCTCATCGCTACCACAAAGCCCAGGTAAGTGGAGCTGACTATGGACTGACTTTCCGACACAGCTGAGGCCCAAGCTAGTGCAGCACCACTACATAATCCCATAACGTATGCTACCATGGCTTTTTCTGAAACATAGGTAGGGGGTTGCTGCTCAAACACTAAAGAACACTGAATCCAAAACTAACCACACGTTCCCAAATCACCAGCGTAATGCTGTGGTGCTGGGATATGGGGCTCTCTGGACTGGGGAGGTGGGTTAGCGGAGGCAGTGGGGGGCTGAGAAGCTAACTGAGAGGTTCCTGGTTCACTTGGTGTCTAATCTGTGCCATGTTAGAAGAAAGTACCTTGAGTGAATCCATAACTTCACACAGGACCTGATCATGTTGCCCCATGAGAGCGCCTTGGGTGGCGATAGCATGGTGAAAGTGTTCTGCATCTGCTGAGTCCATAGTGGCCAGATTGTACTGTTAAGATATCTGAGGGTGGACTCAGACACAGACACAGTTTTTAGATACAATAAAGGAATTTAATAGGGGGAAGATGGGGATGAGGTCTAAGGAGGGGGGTTGCAGGGTGAGGACAGAGATGGCAGGGAGCAAGCCGGAGGGAGTTGGGAGGGGTGAGTGGTGGTAGGCGAGGCAGGCAGACAGGCAGGTAGGCAGGCAGACAGGCATGGAGCAGACAGGCAGTGATAGTGATCCTGGAGACACAAGGAAAACACGATAAGTAATGAGTAAACAAACATTGTGAAATAGTCTCTGTATGAAAATGCAGAGCGGCCGAGAGCTAGTGAATACCACTTGTTGTTGAGACAACGATCTGGCCAAGAATGGGAGGAAAACCAGGGTAGATCTACTGTGGTGGTGATGAGCTGATGGAAGGCAGCTGTGCGGGTCGGAGCAGGTGAGTGGAATGAGCCATTAGCAGAAGGGAGCCGGAAGATGCCCAAATAAGGAAGCCAAGCCTACGCCCCACACACACACACACACACACACACACATAGAGACAGACAGAAACACATTGGAAAAAAAGGCGAAGGAAACACAAGGGAAAACACTAGAGACATGGCCTCTGACAAATAAGCAAATTATAACTTTTTCTCTCAAAAAGAGATCTGAAATATTTGAGGCAAGTAGACTGAGCTACTCTGACTAGCATGTACTTTCAGATGGACAACACTGGACAGGCTGATATCCACCTTTTACTGAATGGCCAGGTATGGGCAAACTGATATCAGAATTAGAATCAGAATCTCTTTATTTGCCATGTCAATTTTTGTGCGTATACCTGGAATTTGTCCTGCACATTTAACAAATCTAATTGTTTATTAGCAGTGGGCCAAGTCCAGTTCCAACGCCAGTGCCTTGGTTAAGGGCAATGGCAGGAGTATGTATCTATATACTGCTCTCACCCTACTCTGAAGGTGATGCCATCTTATTGGCCCTGCCTTAAAGGTGTGAGAACACGGCTGTAATGCTGTCCTCTCTCTAAGCTCCTCCAAGTGTCCAGTTCAGTAGCACAGTGCCTGGGCTGCGGTCCAGCGACCCTGACCACTGACCGGTCTGTCGGCTGACCGGCGTGGCTCTATTAGCCGTGTGGTCCAGAGGCAGAGGGCTGACTCTAGCGCGACTCCCCCAGTCTGATCCATTGTTTCTGCTGAACAGTACAGTATGACCGTTAGTTTGGAGTCACTGGAACAAAATGATCGGGATAGAATCCATTTCTAATTCAGATCGAATTCACCATTAGAGAGATCAAACATCTCTCTCTCGCTTTGCTTTGATCTCTGACATGTTACGCATGGCTCATGGCTCATGGTATTAGGTTTTAGTATTGGGGAAATCCAGATATTTATTCCCAATTAATCCTGGTATTGGCCCCAATATCTGATACCGGTATCTGTATCAGTGTACCCCTAGATGATACTACGGTAATGCTGTCCTCTCTCTAAGCTCTTTCAAGTGTCCGGTTAAGCAACAAATCACCTGGGCTGCGGTCCCAACAGCCCTGACCAGTCTGTCAGCTGACCAGTGTAATCGATCAGTTGACAAGATCTATCGACCATTAGTCGACTGAGAGTTTATTTAGTCGAGGACAGCTCTAATCGGCGCCGTCGGCACAATCGCTGTATTAGCCGCGTAACTGCGCGATCCACAGGCAGGGGGCCGACTCTGCTGCGGGGCTCCCGGGTGGACTGTACTCCACCACACAGGCTCCCGGGTGGACTGTACTCCACCACGCGGGCTCCCGGGTGGACTGTACTCCACCACACAGGCTCCCTGGTGGACTGTACTCCACCACACAGGCTCCCGGGTGGACTTTACTCCACCACACGGGCTCCCAGGTAGACTGTACTCCACCACGCGGGCTCCCAGGTAGACTGTACTCCACCACACGGGCTCCCAGGTAGACTGTACTCCATCACGCGGGTTCGACCCACCGTTCTGCATCCATTAGGACGAGTGATGGGCTTCCATTGTTCTTACCTGAAAGGAGCCATAGTTATTCTAATGAGGCGCGGGGGAATGAGAGCCGCATCGCTAAGCTTCCTCGCTCCACTCCATTTGTTTTTTTATTTCTCTCTCTTTTTT
>OMKL01133549.1:0-10021 GCA_900302295.1 Parasudis fraserbrunneri
TATTTCTTTTTTATTTTTCTTTTTTTTTAAAGGACACAAAGACATGAATTCATTCTCTGTGTAGTTGATTAAGGTTAATATATTATTAAGGTTATTACTCTCAATTATGAACAATGAAATGTCAAGATTGTCTCTGACATCTGCCTCACCTGCTTTTCATAATTGTCATTTTAAACCTTATTGTGGGTTTCCATCTGGGGCAAAACAATTCAGCTACAATCATGCTATCTGTTCAAAGTCACTCCTGGAACGGAACAAACCGACTGAATACGCTCTGAGGCGTAAAACACAAAAGACTATTCCGCTCTATCCCTTCACCGGTACTATTTGTATGCTATTACTCCTACAGTCACAACACAACTCATACAACAGCGTGCTGATCAGATACACACGTACAGTGCTGTTTTACGCCCGTTCCCGCAGACGTTTCCCGAGGAAGGCAGTCACTTGTTGGCAGTTGTGTTTTATTTATTTTGACACCGTCGCGAACGAAAACTGAGCAGGTATATACGGCTTACGTAATGGAGAGCGGCAAGAATAATGATGCAGTGCTCTCCCTCCCCTGAGGCGAATCCCCCCCCGGGGGGCGACTCTCCCTGGGGTGATGTGATTTGCCACAGTTCACATTTGGATCAACCGGTGTAGTCAAGCATCGGAAGAACTCTAGTCTGACTCACAGGATGTTCCCTGTGCATGTAAGCCTCCCATTGGCTGGCTATGTCAGTCGGAATTCCCCCCTCCGCTCACTGTCTTTTACTGTTTTTGGTAACAACAACAACAACAACAACAACAACAACAACAACAACAACAACAACAACAACAACAACAACAAGGCTGTATTAACTAATGCTAGTTAACGCATGAAGTAACACTTAATTAGGACATTACTAAATCTCCTCATGTTAACTCAGTAGTCTACTGATGCATTTATCAGTGCTGCAATTGCAATGTGTTCACGAAAAGGTTGTCTTACTTCCGGAACATCCACCTTTATTACTAAACAATTTACGAATGTATCGACGAGGCACGCCCAGAACTGTGCTCCTGTAAATTAAGCCATTCACTTAGGCCTAATGTGTGGTGGTTAGGACATCCTCAGTCACATTTGTAACTCGGATGTGTACTTTGTCAGGCTCAGCTGTCCTTTGTCAGAATTAGGTGGACTTTGTCAGAATTAGGTGGACTTTGTAAGAATTAGGTGGACTTTGTCAGATTTCGGTGGACTTTGTCAGACTCAGGTGGACTTTGTAAGAATTAGGTGGACTTTGTCAGAATTAGGTGGACTTTGTCAGACTCAGGTGGACTTTGTCAGAATGTAAATGTAAATTAAGTGTTAAAATTAGGTGGATTTATGGGAGGAATACGACATTTCACATGCAGTAACTTATGCCGTATGGTCTATCCAGTGTAGTGCAGGTGCATAGGGAAACCAAATCAATAGCCTACAAATCAAATGTCAAAATATGATTTATTGCGCGAGAGGAACAAGACCATGCACATGAAATAACTTGGCACATGGTTTATCCAAAGATACCAGAAGTTGTCCTGATATGACAAAAAATAACAACAATGGGTTCCTGATTCGGGGCAACAATCTTAACCATTAGTTCAATGGTCAGGGGACCCAAAGTGTGGTGACACTTGACGATTTGCCATATCATTGCTGTATCATATCATAGGATATGATTTGCCATATCATTGCTGTATCATATCATAGGATATTATTTGCTATATCATATCATAGTTTCTTCATCAGTTTGTCACCTAAAGGCTAACCGTCGGTACAGTGCCGGACAGGAGAGCACACTAACAAACTAGCTTAGACCTGCTTTGGGGTAACCCAAATACTTACAAATACTCTTACTGTAATTAGTGAGTTCTTTATTGATACTGGCCTACATTTCAGAGTTAGTTTACAGGGGTACCCACCAGCCGATGCTTTTAGTAAGCTAATTAGATGCTATTTATACTGTAATTACTTAATTCCTTATACATTCTGGGGGAAGTTTACCAGAATATAAATTCCTTTAAATGACATTCGCCACTAGTTATAGTGTATTTGCAGATTTTTTCATCTGCAATTAATTACACATTAGCCACTTCTTTTCAGAGTAGTTTGGTGAAATTCTCTTTACAACCCAACAGCTACCAATAAATCAAATGCACTGAGAGAAAAAAATCTGATCCCTGTGACTCTCCCAGGCCCTGTAATCAGAGATTACAAAATCTCAGGGTGGCCTGAATCTTAAGAACCAATCAGATTTTTTTTTTTGGGGCCTGCCCAGTCGTGTTCCCGGGGTTGCATCAGAAAAACTAACACCGCCATCGCGTTCCTCATTGAAAAGTACACAGCGTGAGCAAAACCACCCGCTGATCAAAAGATCCAGCTTGGAGCTGCCGGTGCCGCTGTCATTCTGCAGAAAACCTCTGTCGCACGGCACACAGCGCCGGGCTTGAAAAGTGATGCCGAGCTTTGCTCTATTTCAACTGGACACAGAAGCTCGCTCACTACCCCGCCATTAAGAGTCGGGTTTTCAAACAGCGCAGTTGTGGTACGTCATCGTAACAAATATTTATAAAATATTGTTTTTAGGCACTTAGAAATCACTATTGGCAGTTAGCGTCATAACACATTATCGGTGTTTAGGGTATAATAGAACTATACTATATACAGTATTACTGTAGTATTGCTGTAGTACTAAACATACAGTATACCTGTTTAACCACTGAGCTTGTGATGAATTCCCTAACGCTCCAGTGATAGTGGCAATTACCGACTAATGTTGGATAGTAAAGCTTGATATTTTGCATCAGTGTCAGTTCAAACTGTTGACCCATGTATTAGAGCAAGGGTGATTTAATACAGTACATGTCGTCAGCATAAATAAATGATTTGAGCACATTTTCCCATGTGCACTTTTTGGCATGTATTGACAGAGCCGTTATTACATTCAACAGTGGACCCTCCAGTTACTCTGCAGTAAAACCTTGCCCTATCTCTCCAAATGCCTCCATGCTGTGGAGACACAATGTTTAGGTAATGAACACATTACAAACAGTGTGCACTGTGGTGCGGTCAGCAGGGCTAGACTGCTTGTCCAGTTTCACTTTGATCACGAAAACACTATTAATTAGAGGAACCTTTCAACACACGAGTGGGAAGATCTGAGGGCCAACTGTTGTTTTTTTTTTTGTTTTTTTTATGGCATTAGCACTCCAAGCACCCCAAAGAAAGGGGCAGTTGCCATGGTGAAGTGAATTGATAAGCTGGTACTTAGGTCTGTGCACAATGTGGCACACGACAGGCGCTTTCTAATTGCTAAGGTTTTCTTGGTTGCGGTGGTAAATCCTACCCTGGCACATCAAAGAAAGCAATAAAGCCTCCTGCTTTAATTATCGAAAATGTCACTGAAGTTTGAAGAATGCGGGCTGACACTATATTTTGTTCTGTTATGTTCTATTCTGTTATTATTCACAGTATTCTCATGGTGTGTCTTGCAAAGTAATATGGCAAAATGCCACATCTCATTGGTCATTTTGTCATGTAATGATAATCACCTGCTAGTTGATTACAATTATTAGGTTATTTGCTGACCAAGATATCTGCGATATACACTCAGTGTTATATCAAGTTGTTGCATTGTTACTGTCCGTTCAGTCTGTACTTTACTACATTGACATGTACCTGTACATTCAATCATTCTTTGAAGTAATTAACCATGTTCTCCCGTTTCTCAAACACTCCTTGGGAATAATGTCGGAGCTACAGTAGAGGCAAATAAAACCAAAGTGTTGTCCCAGTTTAACCGGTAAGTGACTAACGCTGACTCAGAGAGACTTGCCTCCCCCCCCCCATCCTCTCTCTATCCTTTGTAAAAACTTTCATGGTCATCGCACATTTGTGCCTCAACGAGTTTAGATTATTCAAAGTCATTACCATGCAATCCCTGGCGCCGGAGTTTATGGGGAAACGACGCAGTGTAAATGAATACCGGCTTGAGAGGATGTAGCCCAGCTATATTTTGCTGCTGTGCCGCGATGAAACGGCCTTAAAATTTCATTGAAACGGACAGAACGCCTTGAAACCTCTCTGTAATCACGCGCCAAGTATAACAGGGTCTGCATCAAGTGTGGTGGCCACTTCCGCGCTAATATGTCGGCCATTTAAAATGTTTTAAATGTCTAATGGTAGGCAGGTGCATCATTACAGGACTGGAGAAAGATAATTATGGGGGTTAATTTCGTTTTTTTTTTAATCATGATGTCAAGGACTTGAGATAATCTCCATTTTTAGCTCCGCAGAAACCCCAGATGTCTGAAACAGAAGCATGTTTTGGGTCACATTAGCAAATGTCCGGATGACACGCAGAGATGTTGATGTAGTATTTTTTATAGGCCATAAATCTGGTCTGATTTAATAGCAATTTATAATTTCATTAAAACGTTTCCTGCTCTCAGAGATAAGCCCTTAGTTTTCATTTTGCAGATTGCAAAGTGCCATTATTATCAGTTTAATTATTCTCAGTGATTAGGGACTTTAATGAATAGAATGTCGACATAATACTAATGATTCACTGTCATTTAATGATGGCTAAATCTCCTCAGTGAGAAATGCTTCCCATGCCTCGGCGCAGACACACACACATAATCCCACCTTTAAATACAATGCGTTAGATCTTTAAATATGAAAAATGATACAGTGTGGTGAGTTGAGTTATGGCTTCCCACACGTGATCCAGACACTAATGGTATTTGAAAAGAAGAAGTGTAAGAAGAAATCAGAACAATGTTTGTCCTTAAGAGAACATATGGTAGATGACTAAACTACGTTCAGACTGCAGGCAAAAGTGGCCCAAATCTGATTTTTGTTTACTCCTATGTGACTCAGATCTCATAACAGTGTGAACAGCATAAATCACATGGAATCTGATCTTTTCAATTCTGATTCCTAAATCAGATACAGTTCTGATTTTTATTTGCAGTGCGACCTCAGTCTGAACAGTCATATCAGAATTCATGCGACTTTCACGTCACCCTAGATTGACATTCGTCACAATGCCGTACGACAGGGTGACGTGTGTGTCTTTGTTGTTGTTCTTTTGCACATGCGGGTCAGTTCAGGACCGAGCAATGAATCAAAAAAATGTATTGAGCACCAAGGCCTGCGGTGTGAACGTAGCCATAGAGTCCAACTGAGCTGGATGGGGGGGAGGCAGAAGACACTTATCAACTATTGTTCTCTTGAAGTGAATTCCCACAGAATGAAACAGTGTAAATCTTCAGTAAAGTACACATCATAAGCACAAGCACATTGTGTGTGTGTGTGTGTGTGTGTGTGTGTGTGTGTGTACATACCGTTCTGAACCCTAGAACATCAAGAGATTCATTAATCAGTCCCCCATCGAGATGTGAACTTCATTGTACTTCTGCACATGGCATTGTATACTTCTGTGGCGTCGGTGGCATTTGCAGTTCACAGCCACTCGCTAGCTGTCGTTTGATGTGTGTGGCAAATACAAAGATTGACTTATGAAAATCGGCCCAAGCAAACGCAGATAAACATTTCTTCTGATCTGAAACTGTCGCTTTAGAAACTGCTTAATCCTCTTGAGGTATATAAACAAACCAATACCACACAAACAAAAAGAATAAGGATAAATAACAGATAATGGGCGAGGTTTGGATTTCATGCAGCTAGTAAGGTGGTAGGGATGTTATTTGCCTTCTGAAAAATAGAGCAAAATAAATGGTACATCTTGCTTTTATAGTGACTAGATCAAACTCAGATGATGTATACAGCATAAATCTCGCTGTATTCTTATTAAAACACAGGTTATTACATAGATTGTGTGGCATTGTAATATGCTGGACCACACAGCAAAGTCAGTCAGTGATTGGTAGCTGCTAAACACAGGGGAATACCACTCCATTTTAGAATTCACATCTACTATTTCTTTGGCCTGGGACAGTTCAATCAATATTTGTGAACATGAACAACTTTCACTCTGAGCTGAAGCCCACAGACTCTAATCTATGATATTGTCACAATGTACAACCTGGAACAACTGCCTGCTGGTGAATATAAGATCGTTTCTGTGAGCTCGTAGAAGGGTTGTTTGAGCTCTCACACCTAAGTGAGCTTCATGTTATGGTAGTGCAAACCAATCCGAATAAGAAATGTACCAGCAACCATATCTTCAGGAAACTCCCCTGGGCGGTTTCAGAGTCAACATTCATATCTCCTTCAATCCATTCTCAATGGAGTTGTACACAGTGCATCAGAATAACATCAAAGATTCATGGGAAGGGCAAACTACTGTCTTTTATCTCCGGCTGTCGGGGGGCGATACCATACTCGTTAATACGACTCGATCTGTTCCAGAATACAGATTACGCAAAAAAACAAACATATTTAATCATAAAATCCATGCGGAAGATTTTTTTTTTTTTTTTTAATGGAGATGTCAGTGTTATAGTTTAGTAAACAGAGCTGTACCAGACGCCAAGCGACATCTGCAGCAGGCCCGGGACAGATGGGGGGGACAGGGCGCGCGGGAGAGGTGAGAGCATGACCGTGAAGAACAGACCTGTTGTTTGACCTTTGAACCCAGCGTGATGGATGGCTTCCATCTCGCGGGCTGCTGGCAGTGTTGTATTACAGGAAAAGACCCGGGCGTCTAACTTTCCTGTAAGTACAGGCTGCAAGTAAAATAAAATAATAATAATAATAATAAATTAATAAAAACAACAACAGTTTTCTAACTTAATCGGCCGGTTTTGCCTCGTCCTAGATGGAGGATTTGTCCTCGGTGGAGATCTCCGATGACAGCAAATGTTTAGTTTAGTCTAGGTATTAGGTTTAATCAGTGTCTGCGTAACTAGAATACAGGGTGGAAGGAGAGGACATTCCTAGCCTGGAAAGACAGAGGAGTGCTATCTTGAGCTTAACAGTCTTACTTCTTCTGCATTCTTCTTTGAACAGACCTCTTTGTCTCCCCCATTGAAGGCCTATGGTAAGTGGGACACATTGTAGATTCCTTTGGTGTCCACGATGGCCTACTTCAAAGTCGTGCAAGACCCTTAGCCAAGTTCCATACGCGGGCTTCAGAGCCATACAAAACTTCAGTAGAGTTTGCTCAATCATCCATCCATTCACTCAGTGACTCTTATGGGCATATGTGGAACGTTTGCACCCAGAGGCTAGTCTCAAACTCCCCGTGCTAGATTTCCTGCATGAACGCACGATAATAACATTCATATCATTTTGTGAGTAGCCTACTCAAATCCCTCATAATTCCACCCACTCTCAAATGTGCATTACATTATGCCGTACGGAGGGATTGCGATGATTGTAAATTGAAGTGAATCTCTTATAAGTTGCCCGTCGTGGTCCCTTCCTTACGGAGCTCTGCCGCTCGGTTGATTATCATTAATTTTCATGTGGCATATGCTTTAAATATGAATTCTTCTGTAAAGCATTTCATCAACAGCGCTTGTGCTTTGGGCTCTGACGAGGCCCAGAAGGTGTTAAATGAATCATGGACCGCAGCTGGTCCTCCGGTGCAGGGACTCGCAAGGTCATATCTGGCTGAAAGGGCATAGGGCTAATAAAGCACGCTCCCAAATGACTTTTTTTCCTAAGTGTAAAAGTAATGTCCACATATTACTGAAGGATGTCATTCTTTATAGCCTCAGGGCCTGGTGTTTCATTCCTCTTTTAATTAAGACTTCCTGTGATCCCACTCTAACTGGGGCAGCAGACAGGTTTCAGCCATCCTCAAGTCCCACAACCCGAGTACAGCTCATGCTTCAGTGAAGGAAGTGGAATTCCAAACGAGCACTCATGTGTGGCGCATGGCAGATGCTTACAATAGCACCCATATTGCAGCCCAAATAAATTTCATTTGGTAATGATCTCTATAATGTGATGCAGTAATTAAGCCTACAGCTCTGGTAGTCTCCTCATATAGTCTGTCCACTTGCGCCCCTAGAGATCTGTTGCATCCAGGCTGCACAAATAGAGGTAATAGCCCTCATTATTTACATAATATGAAAATACTACTGGCCTCCAATACAGTAAGTCTGATGTGTTACACACAAATAATTCACAACACAACAAAACACATGCATTGCATATGATGGTAAGTGATTATCTCTTAACTGGAGTGTTTCCAAGATGGCAGCTACTTTTGTTGTTGTTGTTGTTGTTGTTGTTGTTGTTGTTGTTGTTGTTGTTGCTGCTGCTGCTGCTGCTGCCATGTTACTTAGTGTGCTACTTTTATGTATTAATCTATTCCTCATCTGTTTGAGGCAATCACAATGGGCTCTATTTATTGCTGGCGCAAGGCCGCCTGAGTCACAGGCCGGTTGGTGGGCAATTGTGTTGGCCACAAGGTGAATTCTTTCCGCCTGCACCTGTTTGGCAATGTTGTTGTTCGAAGAGAACCCGTTTGCGCTGAGATGGGTGGGTGGTGGAGCTGGGGGGGGTGTCAATACAGATGCGCTGGCGCGGTGCAATTTTGGTATCCATTTTGGCATAAAATCATGCCTGCGCCTCTGCCCGCACAGATCACGTCCAGCTCGGAGCTATTTTTGTGACAGTAGTCTAGGCAAAGGCGCACCGGAACATCTGTCCAAATTCCAACAAGCCATTTTTATTGATGTTAAGACTGTGCATTTCATCCGACTTTGAAGTAAATCCTTCAACTTAGTGGAGCCTTCTAATCAGTAAATCACAAATAGCTATTTAAGCTTTACACTTGTGGTTACTGCAATCATGCGTGGGTAAGAATCAGTCAATGCATATCATTTCACATGGAAAACATCATGGTGACAGGAACTCCATAACAGTTATTCAACTTAACGAAGATAATCGATTGCAACCATGAGTACAATACACTAAAAGAGAAGGTGAGGAAAGTGACAAGACAAAATGCTCATCCTCACATTTGTAGAAATCTAATTAAAAGTAGTATAGGGTCATGGTTCCTTCTCAATCTGATATGCAGCGGACAGATAGCTATTGTTCATATTCAAAAATAGTTTCAAGCCAGCACAATTACAGTAGTCTACACACCCGAGTCTTCCTCAGGGGTTTGCTGGACTGACTATGAGGAAGACTGAGAACTGTGAAATTTCGGATGTGGAGTACAGGCTACTGTGCTGGCTGTTGGATGGCTGGATGTTATATAGGCATATATAATTAAGCAAACATTCTCTTTTGCGTGTGGAGGAGTGACAAGAGAGACATTACATTTTGTGAGATAGACCAGATAAGTATATGCACGCTGTCTCCTTTGATATTTTTTTTAATTCTTGGGTCAATTTATGGAGAGCATGGATTTGTCTGAATTAATGAAAATGACGAATTTCAATAGGTTATGTAACACATCAAGTGTATGACACAAAAATAGATTATCCATTCATTCATAATGATTCATAACCAAGCATTCATGCACATCTCTGGCCTTGGTTGAAGTTATTCTGATGTAGCCAGGTGTATATTTTTCTTAAAGGGAATAATTGGAGCTGATTTGATTGTGCTCAAGTTATTATTCAGTATGTAATAACCTGTATGGTGATATAGTATGTGATGATCTGTATGATGATATAGTATGTGATGATATAGTATATGATGATCTTTATGATGATATAGTATGTGGTGATATAGTATGTGATGATATAGTATGTGATGATCTGTATGATGATATAGTAGGTGGTGATATAGTATGTGATGATATAGTATGTGATGATATAGTATGATGATATAGTATGTGATTATCTTTATGATGATATAGTATGTGGTGATATAGTATGTGATGATATAGTATGTGATGATCTGTATGATGATATAGCATGTGATGATCTGTATGATGATATAGTATGTGGTGATATAGTATGTGATGATACAGCATGAGATGACATAGTATGTGATGATTTAGTATGTGATAATATAGTATGTGATGATATAGTATGTGATGATATAGTATGTGCTGATCTGTATGATGATATAGTATGTGAT
>OMKL01133575.1:0-11136 GCA_900302295.1 Parasudis fraserbrunneri
CCCCCCCGTCCCCCATGTCTGATGTCATTCAGTCCTCCTAAACCTAACATCCTCCCAATGTTAGCTACCAACAATTAGAGCTAATGCTAATGGCTAAATAGCTAATGCTAGCTATTAAAAAGAACATCTATTTGGGGTGAAATGAGGAGCCGCAGTGATATTGATGGTGAGGAAATTCGTGCAGTGATGCTGTGAATAAAACTGCTTCCGTTTCTAGATTCTCTCAAGTAGCTTTCATGTTTGTGTCTTGAAAATGCAGTGTGCAATGCAGCACACACACACACACAGAGAGACCCTCCCCATCTCTCTCTCTCTCTCTCTCTCTCTCTCTCTCACACACACACACACACACACACACGCCGTCTCTTACATCGATGTCGTCTTGGGTGAAGGTCTCAGGATCTTCTCCCATCATGTTGGCCAGGTGGCGTTTCCCGATGTTGAACTCCTCCACCTGCTTCCTGACGAACTCCTCCGTGAACTTCTCCGGGCCGGCGGCCGCCAGGTTCTTCCGATGGTGCGCGGCGCTCACACATATCTGCCTCTGGAGGACCTGGTGGAAGGAGGGGAAAGTCCTCAAAACATGTAGGTCAAAACATGTCTACGTCTCTGGTAAGCACTAGATTTAAAGAGGTAATTTATATAGAGGTGTATATTATTTATGTATAGGCTACTGTATATGTATGTAGGTATCTGGATGGATTTTGTTTCCATTTGTTTTTGAAGAAAATTAACAAATAAAAACAATGAAAAAAATAAATATATATATATTTATATAAGAGGTCATTCTGCATGATTTCATATCTAAAAATTTTTTTTACTGATCTGTCAATTAAATCAAGTAGGCAATCGATTAGCCTTGTCAACTTAAGTTAGTTGTTAGTCAACTAAAAATGTATTTATTCCAGGACAGACCCAGAATTTGCCACGCACTTAATAACTCATAGACCGACCTGTTTCCGTTACTTATAATTTGTTCATATCAGTAAGTTAAAAACAATGGCATTTTCTGAAGCAGCAGTAAAGCAAAACGCGTGGCTCGCTCCATTGGCACCTCATAGACCAGCGATGTGAATAACTCACTCTGTCATTCATTCACCCACAGTTAGTCATTCTGCCCCTAGTGGCAACTACCTCTCATATCCCACTCGGAGGTAGGCCTATATTTTGTCCAAGTCAAACTTTCAGGGCGATTCCTCTAAGTAATTCTGAGATGCTTGACAAATACGAGCCCAGAAACCCTCAATTTAAATAATGTTAATTTAGATGTAATAGCTCAAACAAAAATTATATGAAAAATTCACAGTCTGTCTCTAATTCTTTGTCAATGGACCAACTCCACAAAGTGTCACTTGACATCACAAATTCGAGTTGATGTTATGATCTCCAGCTTAGGGAGACAGTTATATTATGTTTGTAGACCGTCTACGTCATCTTGTAGACTCCAGGGATGTTCTGGACGAAAGCGTGCGCACGCCCAGGTCACTGGACGTCACGTGGTTTCATCCAGAGACTGTCCCTGGAGACTTCCAATATCGAATTGCGCACGCATCCCAAAACGGCATTATTGTTTACAAACAATAAAAGAGTCAATGGATATTGACTTCTTGGACCTTACCAGCGCAATACATTTTCACTTCTCGTCATTACCAGAGACTGTCCTCTTCCTTTAACACATTTTGTGTTCATAGGTGTATACTTAAGTAGATCTCAGCCTACCTTACGAAACGCCAGTGACACTGCAATTGATGTTGAAAAGGGGTGGACAAATACTCCATGAGACTTGAAAGTTACTAGCCATAGGTAATTCACCCTTGTGAATCACGCTTGGGTGCGCTTGTTATTAACACAGGTGCTCCCGACTGCTGCATGATTTTTTTTAATGTATTGTAGTAGAGTAATACAGTAACGTTAGCAAAAGTAAAACGTGTCGTGGTTCATAAGGGTGATGATGTGGGGTGTCACACCATGACCACAATTGTGAGTCCATGAAGCCTCGAAGGGCGATGAGCAGAAGTAGGACTGGTGTTGTCTATGTAATAACGACGAGAGACTGCAGTGAAGCAGATGAGACGACTGAAAGTGGTGCCACTGTTTTTGGGGAGAAAACAAGCTCAATCTGAAACCTTAACTGTACCTGGGTGCTCGGCAAGGCATCTGTTACTTATTTTTATACCAAAGCGTATTGTATAACGTTAGCCTATCGGCCAAAATAGGCCCAATACATCGGACTTGTGATGCACAAACAATCGATCATTGACTGAAAGTAAACAGTAGCTAATGATGGCCTCAACACACCATGCGTGGCAGGTTAGCTAACCAGCTAATTGATGGACAGTGCCATTGACATGTCAACGTTTCAGTGCAATAATTATGGAGTAGTGTCACACTTTAACTACATAACAGGAAACGACACGACTAAATCCATCCTTAGAAACGCTGATGTAAACTGCTATGACTGCTCAAGTTGACACTTGACAGGCACCGCAAATGCTAACGTTGGTTCAAGGACGTCAATATTCGTTCGGATGTTTGCATCTTATTTTCTTTCTGTTAACATTCTGTGTAAATATAAAACGTGTACGAACATTTAGCAAAAACCCAACTCTACCTGTCGGCTTAAATTTGACGACACTGTATTGAAACTGGAGCAGCAATTCCCATATTTCCACAAAATAGATCCCACGGCTCGCCTACTGGAGGCCGCCATCTTTGGAGACAACAATGATGTCAGGACCGGAAGTTCGTTATCGTTTTCTTTTAGTGATACGTCGTCTTGCATTCAGTAGTCCATCTCTGATGTTACCAATCAATTATGTTACTTCAAATATAGTCGATATCATTTTTGGTGTCAGTTTGCTGCAAGGTTTCATTCTGTGTTATTCATTAACTGACATACACATACACAGTAAGTTGTATGACAGACACAGAGACAAAGTCAGACAGATGTTGTGTGGATAGCGTTTTCATTGTCCTATCATTTTCACCATGCACCTAGTCAAGATATTGGATGTGCTTACACCACCTCCAGTGAGTAGGGAAATAAAGGGTTCGCAACCTTGAACTAACCTTGCTGGACAGTTATCAACATACCTTTATAATATGTCTATCATAAATATGTACCTGTACTATAACTCCCCAGTGATAAATAATAATAATAATAAGAAAGAACTTTGTTACTCAGTGTTGTTTAATTCAGCAGTAACAACAAAAAAGTGTATATATATTAACCCTTTCTTCCCCTCACAGGTTTGTACTGAGTTATGCACTGGATTATGGCACTATATGATGCGGGTAATAGCACCGATTGTTTACTCTTGAGTTGATCCTATCCACAGTTTCTGGTGCGCGCACACTTGTAAGTCGCTTTGGATAAAAGCGTCTGCTACATGACTAAACTGTAAACAGCAGCAAAATAAGCAAAGAGGGATACAGGAGGAAGCAGGAGAAGACTTGCCAATAGAGACAGGACCTCAAAACAGAAACATGGGGTGTATTTTGCGGATATGTATTATCCACTCACTGTTTTATATCTTCTAATGACAAGCTCAAAAGCATTTATCTGCATAGTGCAATTAGCGTCATTTCTGAGGCATGAGAGTGACATCATTGGAGAAGAGTAGAGCAGAAATACCACATTAATTTCCAGTTGCTAGCATTGTGCATTGAGGGTCATTAAAAACAGGTTTGCTTCTCGGGACAATCTTTCACAAGGCCTACAAAAGGTACACTTGTCGACGATATCACTTGTCATTCTCTTCTCATCAGTTAGCATGCATAAAAATAGGCAAATCAATGCAAAACATACATAAGTGAGAATTGAGAATGAGATAGCTTCATCCTGTGTGACAAGATACCCTTTTCATGGAAACAGATTAAGGATTATGCATTTTTTTTTTAGAGAAAGGGCTAAAACACAAAGTCATGCTCATTTGCCATGTCTAGGTGTCCATCTGTCTATCCACGACTGCTTGGCCACAATAACATATGATATACATACAATATCTGAGAATTTCTCTTATACAAGATTGAATCAAGAACAGCAGGAGAGCAGGCTGTAGGGAGAACATGCTTATGGATCATCTTATAATGGCATTTTCTGTCAAATTATATGTAATTATTCTTTCCAAAGACAAAACATGCAGTTTCTGTTTTTCAAAGCCACATTCATTTGTTCATGATCAGCTTCTGAATCATGCTTTTTTGACAACAGGACTTCTTTTGAATCAGATTCTTACTTTGTACGTGCCCACGTTAAGCCATCTGGGACAGGAAGAAGCATTATCTTGGACTGGGTGATATTTCTCTGGAATGATGGTGTGGTCTCATAACAGATAACACACTGATAAGGGTTGAGCTCCTGATTAATCGAAGCTAATCATTATGACATCACAATCTATGCTGTGACTCATAAGACAAAGTTATGAAGGACATGGTGGGTATATGCATTATAGACAACAGACTTATTGACATGGTATAAAAAAAAAAAAACTAATTGACTCATTGATCTCTATCATTTTCATTGTTTTTGGACATGCAAAAATGTTTTATATAAAATTACCTCTCGACAAGGAAGAATGAGACGGAAGTAAAACAAGTCAATCAACACATAATTTAGGATGTTTACTTCAAATTGAAATGATAAGAATGCATCTGCACAAAAGGAGTATGAAAATATGACTTCTTAAAAAAATGGTCCTCTGACTCACCTTGCCTCACTTTAGGGGTAAGTTTATCCTGCAGCCAAAGAGTAAGTTGAGTCACACTAAACTGACCATTTGCCTTTTTCAACTAAAATTCTCGATATAAAAGAGTATCTATTCCTCTAACTGATACAACAAATTCTCCTTTTTTTCTCAAAAGAATTCTTGACATATTTTAAAATGTCATTAAGTTTACTTTAAACAATTAAAATGCCATTTCTCTTTAACTCATATTTTAAGATCCTCTTTGTCTCTTTGTATCCTAGGTTGAACCACTGGCTCAACATAAAAATGATAATAATAATAATAATAATAAAGCCCTATTATACAGTAATTCAAAGCTAACTTTTTGGTAATATCTTTTCAAACTTTGCTGAATTTGCATTGACACAAATGTCATTAAACCTGATATGTAAAATAAAATAAAAAGAATACAAATAAATCACTTTTAGCTGCAAAAATACATTAAGATGGATACACAGATAAGGATTTTTTGAAACCACTAAAACAGAAACAAAGTTTGATATTGTTTACCCATTCACTCTACATTCTACATCTTCCAGTCACAAACGAGATTATCTCTAGAATATTTCTGAGACATGAGAAAATCAGAGCAGAATCACCAGATACTCACCCTTTATTATTAAATAATCATTGAGCATTCAAGTAAACTTTTAATTGACATTCACTTCTCAGCAGTGTTACAGACTTTTAGTGGACATGTAAGAGAACTTTCAACACAGTAAAATCAACGCTGTCACAGTTGTGTAGGAGTATAGGACCCAAACTGCTGGATGATTCAGGCAGAGAAAGGTTCCAAGGGTGTTTAAGTCTTGACAAAAACATATAACAGCACACTCTTCACAAAAATACATTTAACAGAAGAGAATTAATAAGCACGGTGCACAGGAAACAACGAATGACAAAACAGGAAACACCTGGGAGGGTAAACAGATAAAGCACAAGAGAAACTAGGCAGAGGATAAACTGAACATAGAACTACAAGAGCTAGACAGAAAGTGATAGAACAGAACCAAGACGAGAGACACATGATAACACTAAGACCTGAACAGAGAAATATCACAAGTAACATACTAGACTACACAGCAAACATGAAACACTGAACAACTGAATTAAGAGACCAGACCATGTCAAAGTATACTGTACATGCTAACATGTTCAGTTCTTCATAATTTTCAGCACCGTTATCCTTTTCGGGTTCCAGACACAGTCCTCCTCCAGTTCACTGGGCACCATTCCACAGTTGGGTGGCACCCACGCAGTGTCATATTCGTTATCCATCCATGTCTTCTGAAGCGGGTGGCCTTGACGATTAATCCTCTTCACCTTACCCACACGCACACGCAGCTTGATAACAACCTTTGTCTCACCAGGGCGCAAGGCTAAAGGGTACCTGCTGGCCTTGTCAAAACTCCTGCTGACATAGACGCCAGGGCCCAACATGCCGTCCACAGAGCGCCTAAATCCATGTTGTTGGATCTGCCGAGCATTCGTCATTGTTGTTCCATGGTACATGATGTATGTCCTCTTGCCGCGATAGGTTGGGCCACTGGTCAAGCCCAAATCATAGTTATCGGGAACTGGGACACCGTAAAAGCCACCCATTCTATAAGTTGCTTTTTGCCAGGTGTCTCTGTGAAAAAAGAAATGGCATTGATAAAATACTGATGCACTTAAACAAAAATGTCCCCTGCCATGACATATCAAATGCGACTACATTTGTCAGGCTCATTACAGTACAAACCTCAGCATCCACTTTCACCGGTAAAAAACAAACAAAACAAAACCAAATAACCTACCTTGGGTGAGATGTCTTCCAAATGAGCAGAACCTAAAGAGGAAAGGCGTGTTTAAACTTCTTTGAGTTTCGCTTTGACTTTGCAACATTCCATACACATTAATCCAATTTCCGCACAGTTACTATTAACAGTAGGGACACTCCTCTGCGTAGACATCCAAAAGAGGCTGCCCCCCCCCGACGTGGCAGGAAGAGGTGGTCGTGGCATGCGGCATGCTCCTACGGCAGGAAACAACCGAAATAAACACATTGAACCTCTCAAGTGAGGTCCTTGCTCACAGTCACTTGAGCTAACTGGAGGAAAGCGGTGTTTAGTTAATGTTGCTAGTTGCAGGGTTTATTGTACTGGCTGCCTAAGTTCTACTGAGTGCCTGGGTGGGGGTTGGTGCTATGGTTTTTTCCTTTGGGGTAAGTAGGGGTCAGGCCAGTCCCTCTTGTATTTGCCAATGTTACTCTTCTTCCTGAGGGGAAAACTGCCTTCCCATGCATGAAAATCAACTAAACGTGGCACATAGGCCCAGTCCTATGTCAAACCTCCTCACAGGTGTAGTGGGATAATAGTCCTGATGGTTGCGCCACATAAACCATCTAACGTTTAAAACTTTAAAACTGCATTACCACTTTGCAACTTTCACCAAAATGTAGCCAGAGGTGAGCAGAAATGTTCAGATGCTTTGAGCTGTCAGGAATTGTGAAGTCCATTACTCTGTTTCTCTCAAAAACTGTAAAACTAATTAAATCTATCTCCTCCCACATTATTTGCTCAATTGACACTAAACTTGCTAAACTGCATCTTCAGATTGTCCTCCACGAACAATCTTGACAGATTTTCTAAATAAACTAGATCATTAAGAAAGATTTGATGGAGAAAAATCGGTATGGCTACTTACAACAGGGTCCCTTGACCATTCCCTTCAATATCACAGTATCTCTACTATAACTCCCCAGTGATAAATAACAATAAAGAACTTAGTTTCTCAGTATTGCTTGATTCCTAAGTTTATACCACAGCAAAATAAGCAAAGAGGGGTACATGAGGAAGCAGGAGAAGACCTTCCTATAGATAGACACAAGACCTCAAAACAGAGACATGGGGTGTATTTTGTGGATATATATTATACACTCATGGTTTTATATCTTCTAATGCCAAAAGCATTTATCTGGCTTGTGTAATTAGGGTAATTTCTGAGGCGTGGGAGTGACACAGGCCTAACTGAAGATGAGTAGAGGAGAAATACCACATGAATTACCAGTTGCTATCATCACTGTGCATTGAAAGTCATTATTAAAAACATGTTTGCCTCTTGGGACAATCTTTCACAAGGTCTATAAAGGTAGATTTGTTTTCGATATCGCTTGTCATTCTCTTCTCTTCAATTAGCACGCATAGAAACGGGCAAATCAACGCAAAACATGTTCAGTCATGTATCATTTCCAGTACCTTTATCCTATTCGGGTCGCAGACACAGTCCTCCTCCAGCACACTGGGAACCATTCCACAGTTGCGTGGCACCCACGCAGTGTCATATCCGTGATGCATCCGTGTCTTTTGTAGCGGGTGGCCTTGACGGTCAGTGATCCTCAGTCTTGCCCACACAGCTTGAGCACAGCCTTTCTCTTCCCACGGGGTAGATGGACAGGGTATCTGCTGGCCTTCTTGAAACTGTTGGCTGACGTAGACGCCAGGCCCCAGCATGCCACCTGTTGACCGCTTTGAATCCATGTCTTCTGATCTGCCGTGCAATGTCCCTTGAGGGTACCGTGGTACATGATGTATGTCCTATGGCCACCACCGGTTGGGCCACAGGACAAGCCCGCAAAGTATGTTTGAATGGTATGTTGGGGGCAGTAGTAAGTCAGTTAGTATTTGTCAGGTATCTGAAAGAAGAAAAAAGGTTATTTAGTAAATACTGCTGCACTTTATCAAAAGTAATTGAATATACCCTGCGATAACATATCATATCATATATATATATATATATATATATATATGTATATATATACATATATATATATACATATATATATATATATATACATATATACACATATATATAGTCAAAGTCAAGTCCATTCCTCCCACAGTGCCAACATCAGCATCCACTCATGACTCAAACAGACAAAAAGCGACACTGGAGATATGTGCTGCACAGCAGTGTTAATTTCATCAACGAAAACTATGACGAAAAATGTTCGTCAATGACCTTTTTTTCATGACGAAAACGAGATGATAACTAAATAAACATGACCCTTTGTAAACAAAAACTATGACTACATGTGTGACCATTTTCGTTTACGAATAAAAACGAAACGATAATGTCAAAGACTTAACGACAGGACAAATTATTTGGCTGATATATTTTTTTATCCAATGACCTGCAGGCACTAATTTTTCAAATTTTGCACAATCATACATAGCATGCTTATGATTGGGTGAGCCATGGGTTGATCTGATACGCTGTCATCCAAAGCTGTGTGCGCGTTAGGAGATAAGAGCTCCTCGATGCGTAGTGCAGATACATGCCTAAACACAAACAATAAGTGCCATCGTCTTCATAAAATAATGTATTTAGTACATATAGAACACATTGCGAATTATGAAACATCTAGATAGATTGATTACAGTATGTTTACAGAATCCACGCATTGCCCAGAGCGTTTCCATTTGCTTTATGGCAAGCAATCCTGGTGGTTAATACAGTTAAAAAATAATGTCACTGGTGAAACTGATCTTGACTTTCAGTCAGCTGCTGTTAACTATTCGGCAACAGTCATTTTGAAGAAGCATAAGTTGACAACGCTTCTTGTGGGCTTTATGTGCGACAAACTATTCATTCGAAGCACTTCATTGCAACTTTATTCAACCTTTCAGGGAAATACGGTGCCTGCACAGGGTCCTAGTGCCCTACCCTTTACCTCTACTAATAAATTCATGCAGTTTAGACTCTAGTTGGAAGTTCTTCAGAAGAAATCTTTAGGAGTGAAGCACATCTAAAAATGGTGAAAGGTTACTGTAATAATTACATAAAGAAAAAAAAATCAAAATTGATTACAAAATTAGGAAAATGTATTTGACTAAAATGAGACAAAGATTTCTATAGATTTGGTCAGACTGAGACAGACAGACTAAAACTAACAATAATCAAATTACTAAGATGTGACGAAAACTAACATGCATTTTAGTCAAAAGACTAAGTCTAGAACTAAATGTAAATCAGCTGCCAAAATTAACACTGCTGCACAGTGGGATGAACTGGAAATACTGAGATTAGATTAAAGCAATTAACCCCAAGAGGAAGAGGTAAATGGGTGGATTTACGCCCGGTTGTATAGTCGGATCCCGAGGTGCAGCCGAGGGATTTAGTCTTACAACCGGGCGTGAATCCACCCATTTACCCCTTCCTCGAGGGGTTAATTGCTTTTCTACAACAGTTACACTACTAGATATTATTAAAAAAGACACATAGTTGTGAAAACAGCGCACCGACCAGTTAGTGGTTCAGCTTCCCAAGCAGGATAGATCGTGATTTACCCCGCAAAATGGAGGTCACGTGACGCTTACTAGCCAATCAGAATCATGGATCCAGACCCTGCTTATTTTGACGTTGTAGAATTTTTTAAAAATAATTTAAAAGAATACTGATCAAGTTAGGCCAGCAAGTTGAACTGAACAATGTCCTTTCTGATCAATCTAATCCTTTAAAAGTCCTGAGTGGTGACTTGATGGTAACAAATTAAGAGTTTCTGACACCTACGTTTGTTGATATGTGTTTCAAATGAGCAGGACACCAAAACGAAGGGCCCATTTCATTGACTTGTCAATGTTTACTTTCTCTTCGAAACATTTCACACCTCAATTCAGTTTCAGACAACTCTCTGGAAATTCTGTTGGGTACTCCCTCTCAGGAAATCTAATAGTATAGGCAAGGCACGTTGATACACCACAAATGACATTATTTGACATCATATGAACAGCCCCTGCTTTCCTGGAGCATTGAGAGTTCCGTTTGCTTTCTTCCCTATGAGACTATGACAGCACTTCATGGGAATATGATATGGACCAACTTTATTGTCCATATAAAATGGTAATTACTCTTTGGCCGAACCAGGGACACAAAACACATAACGACACAATAAAAGCATTTAAGAAGCGTTTAAAAACATGGCAAAGGAAGACAATCCTTCCCACAGAAAATAGTGCATGCATGACACACAGTGAACGAAAACAGAAACAAAGTTTGATGACTAAAGAAGTTCAAGTTGAACCACAAAATTCTGAGGAACTTCTACTCCTGCACCATAGAGAGCATCATGACCGGGAACATCACATCCTGGGTTGGGAATAGCAGTGCACACGACCGCACCAGACTGCAGAGAGTGGCTCCCGCCCCCCGAGCGCACCATTGGAGGTGTGCTCCCTACCCTCCAGGACACCTACAACAGGCGGTGTAGAATCAAGGCTAAGAGGATAGCAAAGGACTCTAGCCATCCTAACAACTGCCTCTTTGCACTGCTGCGGTCAGGCAAGCGCTACCGGAGTCTCATGGCCAGCACAGAGACTAAGGAAGAGTTTCTTCCCCCAAGCCATCAGACTGCTGAACACGGACTAATGCG
>OMKL01133578.1:0-15564 GCA_900302295.1 Parasudis fraserbrunneri
GATTTGGTTTTTGTTTTTGTTTTTGTGGTGGGTTTTCTTTGTGTTCTGTTTTCCTCCTCCTGCAGTGTCTGTGTGGCAGGGGGCGTGGCTGGCTCCTCTCTAGCAGCAGACGAGGCACACCTGGCTCCACTCAGCTCATTACCTGTTCCATAAAAGCCTGGTCTTGACTCCACTACTCTGCCAGATAATTCCGTCTTGTTCCCGGTAGAGCTCTGAGCGTTATCCCGTTGATTCCTTTCTCGTGTGCAGTACTCTCCATGTGTTTTTTACAGACAGTGAACTTACCTGTGTTTTCCTCTCTCGTGTCCAGACCCATTGGTGTGCCTCGCTGCCGGCTCCAGCTTCTCGTTCTTCTCAGCGTTTGTGTTTCCCATGTGCTCCGCCAGCACATCACCTACTGGAACCCTCATCCACCTCATCAAGCTGGCCAGCTCCCTGCCATCCGTACCTGCTTTTTGTGTTCATCTTGTTAAAATAAACTCTGTTACTTTTTATCCCTCGATTCTGTCTCTGCTTTGGGGTCCACCTGTGCCAAAACCTAACAGAATTGTCGCCATACCATAACAAGAATGTAATGTCTTTCTAGATTTTGATAGACAACAATATTGATGTGAGGTTTTATCTCAAAATGAACTGTTAAAGAAAAACTACAGTTTTGCTTTCAAGTGCAGCAACTGATTTGTCTGGAACTGACTGGTAACTGTGAAACTTCCCCACAACTCTAACCTTTTTAGGGGTCAAGAGGGCTCTAGAGCTGCATCCCTACAGAAGATAGCCTACTAGGCAAGATGTGAGGATTTTACCTGGAGTGAGTGAGTGCAGTGATGATGATGATGATATACATAACCATAGCCCCTCCAAAACCCTCAGAAGGCTGTTCTACCTTGAGTGAGTGAGTGAGTGAATTGAAATGTTGAAATGCTGCTCTACCCCTTTGCATTATCAAAACCTACCACATATTTTGAACAAGGCTGTCCAGAGTTCAGTTTTATTGGATACATTGCAATTCTGGTGCACTTTTTTGGATAGGTATCAAACTCTGTTTGTCCTGTTGAAAGAAGCAATATGGATTTACCTGGTATTTTATAATGTATTTGTGTTCCAATTACTACTTGCTGTAACTATCTGGATCACTAATCAGCCTATTGCTAATCTGTGCTACTCCTGCTCTAGTTCATGCCCATGCGCAGCGCCCATTGAAGAAAACAAGTAGTGTGTGACTGAACCATAGAACTATATAAACTAGGCCTGTCAATAGCTTCACATTGATCGAAAGGCAGAGCAAATTTTGGGCCTACCCATGCACATGCGAAAAAGTGAGCATGTGTGTGCAATGCCATTTTTGAGATGGTGCAAGAGCATTGGAAGGAAAGTCTGGCATTTGACTTAGTATTTATCGCACAAATTGAAGCATAACGTTAAACTATTGCCCATATTGGAGGTATTCTGGTAGCTATGCAGTGCGAACAATGCTACCACCATTTCAGCCCGTGCACACCTGTGCGTAGTGTTCAGTGTATACAAATGCTCATTACGTTATGCTCAGGCTATTGGCTCTGGTGTTGTCATCAGTGTTGTTTTGTTTCATTTGCAAATCGATCTGGGGGTAGGCAGATCAATGCACTGCTTGACCATGGCATGCACATAGAACATTCTGAAGTGTTGTCAGCTGTAATACATTGATCTAGCATTATATTGGCTAGATTTGAAAAGATTCATTATCATTGTCTTAAAATCTACAGTCTACAATTCTACACTTGGAACACAAGCTACAATATATGTTAATAGCAGCCTAGCTGTTCCCCTGGCATTTCCAGGAAACTGCATAGCTTACTGTTTGCAAGAAAAACAACTATAACACTGCAACCTATGCTACTGAACCTATGAAATTGACTCAGGAATACTATCTTTAAGCTATGGCCAACATCTGAATAGCTTAGATAGATAGATGGATAGATCACTGTTAAAAAACTGCTTGAGTCTCTTGATATTATAGCTCAATAGAAGTCCCCTGTCACTGTCCTACCCTCTGCTCATCTCCCCCACCTCAAGCTCGTTCATGTGAGAACCTGGGCCTACAATGTCAGCGCCCACAAACCGCAATCTCTCGGCCGTTTTGCTGCCATTTTGAAAGCATTCAGTTGATGGCGAGTAGGCGGATCGAAACGATACGTGTCTTCTAGTTTTTATATAGTTCTATAGTGGTGGGAAGACCCATGGAATGCCTTTATTGATAACATCAATTGAAGAAAAAAAAAGAACTCTGGACCATAACATTAAAATACCTTATCATTCATAAAATAAGGGAGGTAACTTATAAACTAATTCATAGATATTACCCAGCCAAAAGCTACCTTAAGAAAATGAATAATTTTGTGATAACTGTATTGAAACCACCTTACATCTTTTTTGGAAATGCCCATATGCTCTGACATTTTGGATAGCTGTGTGTAAACTTATTAAGCAACATTTCTGTAATGATTTGTCCATGTTATACAAAGATTTATTGCTTGGCTTCTATGATGACTAGTCTAAAACAAATGAGTGCGATACTTTCTAATCAACCTCATTCTCTTACTAGGCAAATTTCATTCACAAATATAAATTTAGTAACCAAAAACCTTTATTTATTGTCTTTGAACATGAAGTCAATATATTAAAACTATCTCAACCTCCAACCACACCAAAGCTGTTAGAACTATCATATGTGTGTATTATTTCCCATCTTTATGTACTGTAACATAAGATGTGATAGCCTACCCCTGGCTCCCATGAAGCCTACCCTATTGTATTTTGATTGTTTTCATTAATAAAAAAAAGAAAAGAAGGGAAGACCGATTCTTTCAACAGATTCGATTATTTCGGACTGTCCGACTGTAGAGAGTCGAATCAGAATCGATTCGTTCGATTCACCCGTTAAATTGAAAATTTAGAGTCCGTTGAGTCCCTTCACTTCATTTGCTAGCAGCGAATCGAAATTTCGATTCGATTCGCTGGTAGCGAATGTGAATGGACCATTGAACTATGGAGAGACTCAACCAGCCCCCGTGCAGTGGTCTCAACCGGCACGCCGATCCTCCCCGGTGGCCAACGGCGGTAATCCCCTCTGGCCCAGAAAGGCATTTCCCCATAGACGGCCCATAGAAAAGACACGGCTCTTAAAAATTCAATAAGATACCTTCAACATGGAATATGTCCTCTAGCTAATAACTGTTAATTATGTACTTAAAAAAAAAAATCATGGATATATATTTTTTTAAGTCACCACCTCCATGGACTCAACGGACCCCGCCTACCCGAATCACTCCAAAGAATCGCTACTAGCGCCCGACTCAAGTGAACGGCTCATTCTCTCGCTCACTCACTCGTTCACTCCTCCCTCTCTCGGCACAGCTCAGTAGAGAAGATCAATGCACGGTTGCTGAATGAGTCATTCGTTGCAGTTAGATTCGTTCATGTTCGCGAATCAAACCAACTCGTTCATTTGAACGATTCGTTCGCGAATCGCACATCACTACATGGTCGGGAGGGATACTGCGGAGGCGTTTACACGAAATCCGTGATTTCTAATCCTGCTCTGGCAATGTCCTCACATCTATCTTGGTGAAGTAAGGACTAATTGGCGGGGCTAGATATGTTTTTATCATGTTTTTGTGAACGAATAACTAATATTATGTGGATAATTCAAGAGGCATGATCTGCACAACCCCAGCGTCGGCCGCGTCGGCTCGGTAGGTTTGGACGAGAGGTACGACGGGGCTTTCTTGCTAACGCTAGCTAACGTTGGCTAACGTCAGATGGTTGGATTTTGCACTTTTAAACGTTATTCTAACATGCACTGTTTTCAATTTAATAGACAGTCAAATAGTCTGATTTAATCTTGCGTCTTGTTGCACAGATACACCTGCTATTTTTGTCGTTGTTTAAATTCGTGTCATAAACAAACAAGCTAGCTAACATTAGCTGGCTACATTAGCTTAGCTAGGTAACTTTAGTTATGATAGTTTGCCAATATTGACACCACCAGCCACCAGTGCTAATCTTATTAGCAGCAGTTAGCTGGCTAATATTAGCTGCTAACGGCAGCCAGACTGGCGCCACTGAATAGCTAGGTAACGAAATAAAGTATTTCTCTGATTAAGCACAATTTTTGCTTCTCTCCACCTATGGTCAGTGATGTGTAAAATGTTAGCTAGGTCGTCATACAGGGAATGGTTACGTTAATAGCTAATAGCTAGCTTGATGTAGCTAACGTTACCCAGACTCAAAACAATAGTGTGAGATTTTAGGCTTGCCCTAGTTAGGTATTTTATACATGTATGCCGGCGTGACACCGAAATCTGTGACCGTCAGAAATGGTGACCTATGTTGCTGGCTCTTTGCTGAAAAAGTTGTTTATAAATCTAAACCATACCATAACCTCACGTCCCACCCTAACCTAAAATAGAGATTACATTTTTTTTTATCATCTCTATTTTAGGTTTGGGTGGGACGCGAGGTCTCCACTGAGTTTAAGGTTATGGTTAAGGTAAGGTTTAGGTTTATAAACAATGTAAAAGCCGGTGTTACAGCAACACAGGTCACCATTTCTGACTGGTCACAGACCTGTATTTGCTGATAGCCAAGAGTAATATTGTAAATACTCTTCAATGTTATGACACTTCTTGTCAGCTTCACGTCAGTATCCTTGCCCACCTTCTGTATCATTCTGTCTTTCAGATCCCTCCATCCTTGCTCCTGAAGAGGAGAGTTTTGGGGGCACGTAAGCCTCCAACATTTTGACAATCAGCTGTCTGTGTTTTGCCTGGATATCTTCTGAATCATCTGACCTAAAGACACTTAAGCAGTGGGTATCCATATCATAAACAAGAAGACAAAGTAATATTTCATTAGAAAACTCTCCTCTCCTGAAGTACTACACATACACACGTACGTCAGGATGTCTATCACCAACACGCCTACAAGCAACGACGCCTGCCTGAGTATCGTGCACAGCTTGATGTGTCACAGACAGGGTGGTGAGAGCGAGACATTTGCCAAGCGGGCCATCGAGAGCCTGGTGAAGAAGCTGAAGGAGAAGAAGGATGAGTTGGACTCACTCATCACGGCCATCACCACCAACGGAGCCCACCCCAGCAAGTGTGTCACCATTCAGAGGACACTGGATGGACGACTGCAGGTACGGGAATGGAGTGGTCCAGACGAGAACAGGGTTAATTAATAGTTAAAGTGGCACGTCATCAAAAATATACAGCTGGTATTATAATGCATATAATCTCACATGCACCCCAAAAGTGTAAAAAGTCTTGTAAAAAATCGTTTTGTTTTACAGTAATTGTGTGTTTATAAGTTAACATTTTTCCTTTGAGTCATGTCATCAGGAGGAAAATTATTTCATTGAGTAGCCTATTGAATACAACTCATTGAAATGATGAAAATGAAAAATTGTGTGCTCTAAATCCCCTCAGGGGGATCCTGGTGGAGAAGTATAGTTTGCAAGGTTTTAGTTGTATAAACTTAGTAAAGTGACTATGTATTTGTGTATTTTTATTTGTATTTTTGTATTTTTTGTATTTTTATTTTTTTAAATATATATATATATATTTTAAAGGAATTCAAATAAAACATCAGTAACTGACTGTAATTTTCTCTGACCTCACTGTTCCCAGGTGGCTGGGCGTAAAGGATTCCCTCATGTGATCTACGCCAGGCTGTGGAGGTGGCCTGACCTGCACAAGAATGAGCTGAAGCACGTCAAGTACTGCCAGTTTGCCTTCGACCTCAAGTGTGACAGCGTGTGTGTAAACCCCTATCACTACGAGAGAGTGGTGTCCCCTGGGATAGGTGAGGAACGTGAATGACTTCCTTGGAGCCAGTGTTCTTTCAGTCTTAAACAGTGGTGGGAATCACCAGTGGCTTCATGCTGTGATACGATAATGATTAAGGCTACGATTCAATAATTATAGACCTTTGATGCCCCACAATTTTTTATTCCGTCCCATTTAATCCATAATGATCTTAAAGATCCCCTCCACTCAAAAACATGTTTTTTTAATGGTTAACTCCTCTTGGAGGCATGAGTTTGATTACACAGATTGTTATTTGTACCGAACTTCTCACCAGAGCACCTTTTTCATATTCTTCCCTGAAATCTGAGTTGCATGTGATGTCACTAATAGATCGAACCTCTCATGGTCCAAGGTAACTTGACACCTTCAGCATACACAGAAAGCTGAGTCGGTATTGACATGCCTTGAAAAAATATAAGCTGCCAACTTGTAATTCCTGGTAGATATCAATGGGTGCTTTTTGTCAATTTGCATATTCATAGGTCCTTGCATGCTCGATGAGGGTAAAGGTGTAGAGATGCCGCAAAGCCATTTTCTGTAGTTTATTGAACAATATGGTGGAAAAAAAAAACATTTATACAAATTGCGATTCAATATATAATTTTTTTTACGGGTTTAAAATACATCTGGAGGGGATCTTTAATTATTTTTATACCAGTTCACTGCATAATGCCTCTAAGTATTGTTGTTACATGTCATGACTTAAGGAGTATATAGAATTAACTTGTTACGAATTGTTCAAGGCCTATCATCATATAACATGTCAGGAAGATATGAGGAGATATGAAAGATGGTGTGAATGCAGCCCTGATGAACTCCATATAGGAGTAGATGGAAGTATAATGGTTTTCTACCCTCCTCATCTTTCCTCTCTCTCCTTTCTCCCCACAGACCTATCGGGGCTAACGCTGACCAGCTCTGGCCCCAGTTCAGGGCTAATGGTGAAGGATGAGTATGATTTTGATGGCCAGCCCAGCCTGCCCTCCATCGAGGGGGGGCACTCCATCCAGACCATCCAGCACCCACCCTCCAGCAGCCGCTCTGGCCCCTCAGAGTCCTTTGGCACCCCCACCTTGCTGCCTCCCTCTGAGGCCTCCACCTCTGCCTCAACGTCAGCCTTCCCCGCCATCGCCGCTGGATCCGGGAGTAAGTTGCGTTTTAAAAGTATTCAGCTGTGTGTTTGTCTGTGTTTTTGTGCATGGTGCCATGAGTTGGGATGCAGTGGTATGAGATATTGATGTTACGATCTTAGAGGAATTATCATGGTTTCATGGTATGATGATTATTATCCAGTGATTTATTATTTAAAGTTAATAATGATTGACAGTATGGAGGGGAAAAGACACACAAGCCTTTTATAATTAACATTATTATTATTTTTATTATTATGTCTTTTGGTCCTGCAAAAACATAAAAAAGAAAAAAATTCATTATATGTGCTTAGCTAAAAAATATAATTGAATACTGTATATATAGATACCGTAGCTTCTAAAATGCTTACAGTTAATTAACCGTGATGTATTTAATCATGGTTAACAGTGAAATCTGTTCATTGTTGCATCCCAAGCCATAAGTGTGTGTGGGTGAGGGAGTGCGTAGTGTGTGTGTTCATTCTACTGTATTATCAATAAGTCTTGTGCCTGTTCTTACCAGATGCCAGCTCTGCCTGGTCTAGAAACAGCAGCTTCACCCCCAACATGCCCCAACATCAGAATGGACATCTACAGCATCACCCTCCCATGCCTGTGTACTACTGTAAGTACACACTGAAACCACTCAACCATCAGATCAGCATATACGGCACAAAGCCTCCATATACCAATTTTATAAAATCCATTTTAACAAAAAGAAAATTACATTATGGTGCAAATCTTTAGTTTTATTTTTCAGCTCCCTGGCATTCATCCTGTTTAGCCAGCCGACCCAATGGATAAGCACATTTTAACTAGCTAACCTATATGTTAGTTGAAGTTGATCAGTTACTGTCAATCTTAATGCATTTCAGCTTTTGATGTAGCTATCTATCTATAGCCATACGCTAAAGCTACACAGAAACAATATCTCACGTTAACATTACATGGGTCCCAATTTAGGTCACATATTATACTCCTTTTCAACAACTTAATATAGGTCTCTGAGTTCCCCAAAACATGTCTCTGCTGAAAATACCGCTTGGATTATGCATTCTAGCATGCTTCTATAACATTACCCCTCTGTTTCAGTCCTGTTCTTGAAGTTTTAAAAATTTAGATCAAACTATCAAACTTGGTGTTTTAGATCAAATATGAATTAAGATCCAACAATTGCATGTCCTGTTTAAAGCAAAATGTTGCCAGAAACATATTTTAGTGAACCGTTTAACATTAGGTGGAAAACGAGAACGTTTTACGAGCAAGCCGCCACACTGTGCACGCACACCCCTATTACAGTAACGTTATCTTTAGTAAACAACCACGTACAAGTTGGCTGAATTTTTATGTTTGCTAAACGTTGCCTGCTAAAATCCCAGTCATCATAGTGCCATCCTCATTAATTTTCGGATGAGGGGGAATCCGGTGGTGGAGATATTGAAGGAGACTGTTGGCGGACTTGAATCCCGAGAGGAAGACTGCTGTGGTCCGTTCTTCTTGCAGTTGGAACATGGAGCAACTTTCTGTTCTTAAATTTATTTAATTGGTCTTGGCAACAATGTCCTTTTTTGCATATATTGCATCGTGCACTATTGGCATCAAGCCTGATAAACTAGAGCCACACTTTTGATGTCTTCTTAGACATTTTGTACCAAATGACGAGGCATTTCTTGATACACAATAGTATTGAAACAATTCGGTCAGTGCCACTGCAGGATGTAAGTTCGGTACCCAGCCCTGCTGTTAATACAGTCAGATCCTGGTCACTGTTAATACAGTCAGATCCTGGTCACTGTTAATACAGTCAGATCCTGGTCACCGTCTCCCTTTCTGAAACACTTCTCTGTCTCTCATAGGGCCTGTTCACAATGAGTTTCAACCTCCCATATCAAATCATCCAGGTAAGGGAACACATACACACACACACATACATGCAACCTTCAGGGCAGTGATACATGGGCATTATTTTCAGGGAATGCAGATTGGCAATGTATGATGAACAGTGCTTTTTCTTTATCCTTTCCTTCCTTATTACGTATGTTATTTTACACAATCTTTTGTCCCAGTCACTGGCTAATCCACAACCCTGCTGAGGATAATATTATCTGTCTCTATTACCTCAAAGTTGCCCATGCGTTATGCCCCCCAGGGCACGCTACAAGGCTGGATCTACAGGTTTAGCCTGTATCTGACTGATTTGTGTAGCATCACTGACGTGAGTCAAACCACGCTGCAGTGCCACAACATTCACAGGTTGAGTGCAAGAGATATTTCTGAACGGATGGCAACACTCAATTTATATGGTTAGCGTAGTCCTTCACCAAAAACACTTACTCATGAGCAGAAATGCACAGAGGTAAGCAAAAATGTGATCATGGATTACTTGATTGCTTTAAAATTTCTGTGTAACTTCCAATTCCCAATATCGGCGACTAAGTTTACATGTACACAGTATTCATACACCAGCTCATATCCCAGATAAGATCTTGGAGGGGATTAAGTTATTATGATGCAGTTTCATACCCCAATCAACCAATATCCTCATATAATATACAATACATGATCAAAAGTCATCATCATCATCATCATCATCATCATCATCATCATCATCATCATCATCAAGCCTTTATTTAATTTCGTGAGACACTGAGGATTTCCCTCATTTACAGTGACAACAAGCTTACATTATAAAAACAGAAAGACGCAATTAAAAGCAGGTAAAATTAGGCACAATAAAACATAAAAAAATCTAAATACAAACAAGACACGTAAATATACAACTGATATATCAAATAATATCATCAATTTATTAAAACTACTACACATTGTGGCGGAATGATTTGTGATTATAGACCTGAACTGACCAGTAGACACCAATATATTGCATTGAAGGATGTTCCACGTGTCAGGGGCACAAAAGCTAAAAGCTGATTTACCAAGTTGAGTGTGGACTCTAGGGACTTGAAGTGCAAGCCAGTCACTGGAGCGAGTATGATGAGGTCCAGAGGACCACTCCAACAATGAAGTAATATAAAAAAGTATGTGGACATCCAGTGGTCTGGGGCCGTTTTTCATGGTTCAGGCATGGCCCCTCAGCTCCAGTGAAGGGAAATCTTAATGCTACAACATACAATAACATTCTAGTTGATTCTGTGCTTCCAACTTTGAGGCAACAGTTTGGGGAAGGCCCTCTCCTGTTTCAGCATGACAGTGCCCCCGTGCACAAGGCGAGGTCCATATAGAAATGGTTTGTCAACATCGGCCTGGAAGAACATGACTGGCCTGCTCAGAGCCCTGACCTCAAACCCATCAAACACCTTTGGGATGAATTGGAACGCCGACTGTGAGCCAGGCCTATCGCCCAACTTCAGTGCCCAACTTCACTAATGCTCTTGTGGCTGAATGAAAAGCAAATCCCTGCAGCAGTGTTCCAATATCAGGTGGAACCCCTTCCCAGATGAGTCGAGGCTGTTATAGCAGCAAAGGGGAACAACTCCATATTAATAACCATGATTTTGGAATGAGATATTGGACAAGCAGGTGTCTGCATACTTTTGGCCATGTAGTTTACATGAGTAAATAGAAAATCTTATTCCCATGGAAACGGCACTTACGCAAACCACAGAACCCAAGTGGGATATGGTGTTTGGTTCAGTGTTGTGGGTAATATCAGTATGTCACAGGCGTCTTATTGAGGTTTCTCATAACTAGGATAAGAACTTATCTGGGTCATTGTCAGTGGGATATGATGTTTATATGACCCAACACAAACACAGAATATTCAAATATCCGTAATATTAATGGGATAATGGTGTGCATCGAAACGCAGTCTGTAACTAATTCCATTCCATTCACAGGTGCTCTGTAATCAGCCCTGCGCTTGTTGTTAAAATGTCACGTGAATGTTCACTCTGTCCTAGCGCCTGACTACTGGTGCTCCATTGCCTACTTTGAGATGGATGTGCAGGTGGGCGAGACGTTCAAAGTGCCCTCGACCTGCCCCATCGTGACGGTGGACGGCTATGTGGACCCCTCAGGTGGCGACCGCTTCTGTCTGGGCCAGCTCAGTAACGTACATCGGACCGAGGCCATCGAGAGAGCCAGGTGACTTGTCTTTTTTTTGGGTGACATATTCCTTTTCAAGGACCCCTTGAAGTGAAAAATCTTGTGACCTCATTTCACCGTGTATATTTTACAGTTTTGTACCAACATGCCAAAAATGACAACTATATTTTCTCAAATTTTTATAAGAACATTTCATTCTTCTATAGGTTTTGCCACTGACCCATGCTTTACTCAAGAGATGTACATAAATATTCCATGAAATAAAAGATGATCATCGATTTTAAAATGATGCCCCTTCCACCTTGTCTTATTAAACTTTACTGTCACCAGTCCTCAACAGAACAGTGCAGGGTCTCCATTTTGCCTTCCACTTTGGTTAATGTTCAAATTGAGACCCCCCCCCATGTTAAGTCCCACCATCCTGTTTCATTGCAAAATGCATAAATCCATGGCAAACGGCATGCTCTGAATGCTGTTTAATGGGGTCTTTAAAACCACTCCTTCCAGTGACCTCGCCAACTTTAACATTTTCAAAAAACCCTTGCAAGTAAATCATCTACATCTACACAAGGGGAGTTGGCATAACGATTAAATTGGGGAGAAAATGGTGGGGGGGGATTGCAAAAAAAGAAAAAGACAATGTTATGCATCCCTGCCCTAATTCCCCTGCTGGACATTTAATTTCCATCGGGATTGTGGTTGGCTGAGATTATCACATTGTTGGGTTTTTGGGATGGAGTGTCTTTAGATAAGTTTAGAAATTTGAATGGGGTGACGAGGTCACTGTTAATCAGTTCCATCGAAATCAGTAGGCGTTTCCAAACGGATTATTACAGCTGGAACCACTGTCACATCACATCATGACACAATCACACTGAATGATCCCATGTGAATCAATCAACCATATCTAATTTGTTTACCTCTCCTTTCCTTTCCTCCGTCCCTTTCCCTCTCTCCACCGCTTCATGTTTTCCTTTCCTCTCATTTTTCTCTTTTACCGCCCTCTCTTTCTCTCTCGCCATCCTCCCTTCCTTCCCTCTCCCCCTTTCCCTCCCAGGCTCCACATCGGTAAAGGTGTCCAGTTGGAGTGCAAGGGTGAGGGGGATGTGTGGGTGCGTTGCCTCAGCGACCATGCAGTGTTTGTTCAGAGTTACTACCTGGACAGAGAGGCGGGCCGTGCTCCCGGAGACGCCGTGCACAAAATCTACCCGAGCGCCTACATCAAGGTAAGAGAAAAAGATCTCTCCTGTGCATCCGTGCCTTAGAATAGGGCTGGGTGATATGACCTGAAATCCATATCCTGGTATATTATCACATTGACCTTGGTAACGACAAACACCAGTGTGCATAGGTGTGTTTCCCAACACTGATGATAGTGGAGTGCTGGCTTCCTCGAATTGAATGCATTTAGGCCACCACAGTGTTTTGTTAACAACTATCCATAGCGATATTTCCCTTTAGAAATATTTCCCGGCTGAGGGGAAAGGCCACTGAATCGGCATGTCGTCACGTGATGCGAAAAGTCTCCATTGAAACCAATATAAACTAGAATGGAGCAACACCTGCACTGCAGCCTGTTGACCTGTAAACCTGCCCATCAGCCTGTAGGGCAAGTAGTAGGTCAGAATCAATACAGAAATATGTCATTTAGCAGATACTGCGATTGTGATTTTTAAGGTGTGGTTTTCAGTTGAGAATCTATATTTCCTTTTCATGTTGTTTAAAATGTTGTTACATTTTCCTGCTTTTGTATGCAATTGTAACCTTATGGCATTTCACCATCTCCTATTGCATTTTTCACTGATGGTGAATCTCCTTGTATTAAATTAAGCTAGTATTTCTATGCGAGTGAAAAAAACATTGCCCGTTCAGTGCATTTAATTCAGTCACCACACAATTGTTGCGGTGGGCAAACAACGGTCTGCAGCAGTCAAATGGCAGCTGATAATCGTTAAACCACAACCACACAGCCCACGAGTCGTGTTTATGGCCATGTAACATCGCTAAGAAATGCCAGACACGTCAAGCGAGTACAATGAATTATGCACGTGCTCTCTCTCCCTTGTCCCCCAGGTGTTCAACCTTCGTCAGTGCCACAGACAGATGCAGCAGCAGGCGGCCACGGCCCAGGCAGCTGCGGCAGCTCAGGCGGCCGCCGTAGCAGGAAATATACCAGGACCTGGATCTGTAGGAGGGATAGCCCCTGCTATCAGTAAGATATAGGCCTAAACACCCAGAAAAACACGGATGCATATAGGCACTGGAGGTCGCCCGTATAATTGGTTTGGCCGATTAATCGGTGCAGATAGGATGTTTTACAAACTATCGGTACCGGCCGTTAATGTTACCGATATCCTGCTGTTTGATTGGCCGTCTTTAGAGGGCTCTAGCGGGCTCATTTTTTAAGCTAGCTTGAAGATACTGGTATCATGAAACGAGATCTTTAGGAAAGGTACCAGCCATGTCATGCTAGCTTACTGGCGAAGGGGTAGAGATTTTGCTCCAAAGTTAAGCTATTTTAAGCTAGCTTAAATTTGATGGGAGGAAAATGCCATGGGCATGTCCATTTTCAAAGGGGTCCCTTGACTGCTCACCTCAAGCTATCTGAATGAAAATGGGCTCAATGGAACCACAGAAGACTCCTCTTTACAGCCAGGCTAATTTATGCTAGTTACATGCAGAATTAGGCCCAAACGAGGCAGTGTCAAATTAGTTTTTGTGCGGGGCGGGGGGCCTTTTCCTGCCTCAAACTATCGCTGTTATTTCGGCCTGTAAAAATCCACTATCGGTCGACCTCTAATAGGCACACACTCACACAATCTCACACACGCACGCACACACACATACACACAGTACATACATATCCAGTCACCAGGCAGGTGAATAGTGTACAGTACAATAGCAACAACCACATTACATAGAGCTGAAATATACTAAATATTATTATAGGCTAACTGCAATCATTTCTATTCTAAGAATTATATTATTATAATAATCAATATTGGAAGGTTAAAGCTCGTGAGTGCATGGCTTGGTTTGATAAAACACCTCTCCTCTCCCAGGTCTGTCGGCAGCAGCTGGTATCGGGGTAGATGACCTTCGCAGATTGTGTATTCTCAGGATGAGCTTTGTCAAGGGCTGGGGGCCCGACTACCCCCGCCAGAGCATCAAGGAGACGCCATGCTGGATTGAGATCCACCTGCACAGAGCCCTACAGTTGCTGGACGAAGTCCTACACACCATGCCCATAGCCGACCCCCAGCCGCTGGACTAAGACCGTCACAAACTCGCTTCACCGTCACAGACTAGCCCTGGATCACATCAGAACTTGAATTGATATGGGGCAGTCACCCCAGGTTTTTCTTTCTTGGCAGAGTGATAATGCCCCTGAAACAGCATTTAGACCCTGTGGTCTAGCCCTTTAGATGACCCGTAACTTCTGGACTAAGTCTGTTACAGGCTGGCTGGCTTCTGGATTACACTTCAACATGGGATGACATGGGCCAGTTTTAATCCCAAGAACACAGCTCTTTCATTAGTGCGGTGGAAAGGCCTCAGATCCCCTGACATCAAAACTCTCCGTTTAAACCAATACAGATGGAATTCTTCCGGGTGGGATGGCCCAATCTGCCTATTGAATGGCAGGGGAAACACTGTCAAGTGTCAAATCCATATATCTACAAGATATATTTAGATTAGCATTTCAGATATATGGCATTGACGTGGGATAACTGGACTAGAGGATAAGGTTGTAGACGAGGATATTACAGAGTTCTATAGTTACTGGACAGTTTTTAATAGCTCACCCCCTGGATTGAAAGCATAAATTAGATCAGAGACAGATTGCCATGGAAACCTGGATTCAACTGTTACTGGGTCTTTAAAAAAGAGTTACAGAGTTAGAGAAGGATATCTCTGAGACCTGCAGTTACTGGACATGTTTATACACAAAGCGTACCGTTAGCTGACCCCAAACCTCTGGATTGGAACCGTGAATGACATACAAAAAGATGGATTATTAAGCGCCCCCGGATCAGACTATTGCAGAACTAGACAAGAACACCACAACAGCCAACGCTCGGCTCGCAAGAGTAAGGCTCAGTTTATACTCTCTGTGTGATACACGACCGACCAATCGGATCACCTCCCGACTAAACGGTTAATGCACCGAGCATTTTGAACACTCGTTCCGTTTTTGTGTATAATAACTGGTATCGACATCTTTAAAAAAAAAAATGTTGCGTTGAAAAAAATACTTTGCGATACAAAGACGTATACAGTGTTGGATAGCTCTACAGTAACTGGATAAAGTTCTCCACATCATGCCTTAAGCAAACCAAAAACCTCTACACCACGACCATTGGAAAACAGTAGTTGAATGTGTTTAAAACATTTGAACCGCTTCTTAAGCGGTTCAAATATTTTAAACCATTCTTGGATGTTGTGACATTTGGACCTATATTTACAAAGTGGAAAACTCCATCAGTGCCCCCCCACATCTGAACCGAATCAAGGGGGGG
>OMKL01133578.1:16107-41745 GCA_900302295.1 Parasudis fraserbrunneri
GCTACAAGCAATTTCGACTATGTAATATGAGTTGAAAGCAATTTACAAGCAAGCCTACACTTATCACTTATGCAATTTTTATTTGTTTGGAATTTGCACCCAATAGCTCTTGATGGGGGGGTTTCAGTTAAAAAAAAAAGAATGCAAAAGATTGCCTGCATGCCATCATTTGTCACAGATTACATCTAATCAATAATTTAACGAAATACGCAATCGCTACTATTTCTATAAACCCTACATGGAAGTCATATCTACTTGTGCGTTAATGATAGGGAAGAGATGATAAGCCTATTAACTTACGCATTAACACAGTGAGCACTTTTTTGGTTTTATTTTTTATTTTTTTGCCAGCAGTCCTCTGTCGTGACCGAAATCTTTCGCTCGGATTCTCCGTTTAAATTCATCAGAACTGTTCAATAAAACATTTTGTTCTCCCTGCACACTTCTAGAAGACGGGTCTGTGTTTGGTATTGGTCATCTGTTTGCTGAAACCACCCCTTTTAATGTGAATGCGCTCATAGCTTAAGTGTGAAAACACGGGTTGACTAATGAAGTTGCTAACTACCGTTGTGACACAGATGACGCCTGACTGCGGTAGCAGCGGTAGCAGGGGTTTAGTGAGGCCGTTGAACTGGCTTCATAATGTAGGCCCCAGGACAGAGGCTTGGATGAAGGACTTCCCGTCTCCTCAATGACGTGTTCCTGCCCAAGCGTCGGTCACCCTTTGGTCACCCTGTCATTGGTCGCTTTCAGCAGCGGTCACATCCCAGTGGTTATTTTCAGAGCAGAGGTGATGTTCGTTATGCGCCATCACTAGGGGTGAATCTTAAAACATTTCCTCGACTCCTTGACTCTTCTCTCCTTCAAACTGAAGAGAAAACTCAACTGCTGAGATGTTTGCCTTTAATGTGTTTGTTGTAAGGAAAGAAGAGATGAGGAGTTGATGTGAGACTTCTGAGATTCAGTCGAGAGTACGCTCAAGTACAAAAGTGACTTGGTTCTTGATCCAGGTCTTGGGTCTCTGTCGAGTAGATTAGTTTACTGACAGAGACGAGAGAGAAGCATTTAATAAAAGATTTCCAGCAATATTATTGATATATTTTTCTTGGTTTTATTTTTGTGTGTTACTTGATGAAAGTAATTGTATTTTTTTTTTTAGCACTTTCTTTATTTCTTGGTTTTAACATTATATCCCTTTTATTTTGCGGTTGTGTTGTCCTGCAATATGAATGAGGGGGTGGATAGTGGATATATTTTATGTGTAATTCAGATCAGGGCTAGGTTGTGACACAGATGTACACACATAACACTAAGACACAATTCTAAACTCTTCACATTTTTGCCCTTTCACACAGTTGGCATTGACACGCTTTTGTAGGGAATCTTTTGGCTCTTTTTGAGTTTCTCAGTAGATTTGTTTCCTCCTTTTTTTTCTCTCAATGTAAATATGTTTGTTTTGAAATGCATGTCAATGTTTGCATGGACAATGAAAAATGAATAACAAATCATCCCCCGTAATGTTGCACCAGGCACATTTGAACTGAGATTCCTTTAATCTGCCAAACTGAAAACAATTGGCAGAATGAAATGATGGATCAGACCTCAAAGAGTTCACCCATCATTTAGAGCAAAACCGGGAACATTTTGGGTCCTCACGTTGTCTTAAGAAAGGGGGTTGATTTCTCCATTTTCACTCTGTCCTTCCCTAAAGTCTGGTGTTGCAGATTGGATTTGAACCTTTTTCTCATGGGAAACCAAAACCTTTACCAGTCAACTCAAATATATCACCCAGCAGAGGTATTGAGTGCGTTTGGATCACATTTATACTGCAGATATTGGTTTATATTCTGGCTAGGGTCCTAGACTCAATGATGTTTTTATATACATTTAATATCCCAATTACCAGCATTATCATGGAAACCACTCACACAGACGTCATCACAAAACCCAGCAATAAATGGGATATGGTGTTTACATGCCTCGGTATCCCAGCTAATTTAGATCATCTGCGTATCCCAGCTATCATCTTCGGCTTTCTCATTGAATGGGATATGAGCCTATCCTGACAGTTGTAAACATATGCCAACTCGTCAATTGAATACTGGAGTATCCTGAATAATATTGGAATATTAATGTGTATATAAACGCACCCACAGTTAGGCTTACCGGTTTTCAGGGAGGTATACTATGTTGCACCTACATTAAAGGGATAGTTCAGATTTTTGGACATTAAAGTTGTATGAAATACTTGCCAGTAGTGTAGTGGAAGCGAAGCTGTTCGCTTACTTACCGAGTCCCATGGTCTGAGTTCTGGCCGGGTTCAGAGCTAACCGGGAAGCTTTAGACAGGCAGAAATGGGGTCATGAAACCAATTTTTCTTTTTATCCACACAACGTGCAGGCAAAGGGTTATCCCACCTCCAAATAGTGCCATGTGATTGCAGAATCCTAAGTGTTGGAGGACATTGATTTTGTGTTAGAAATAGGTAACCTTTTAGCCTGCATGTTGTGGTGGGGATTAAAACTTTAAAACCTGGGGTTTCAAGACCCCACTTGCTTTCGGTTCGCTTGGAACACTGCCAGAACTCCGACCACGGGACTTGGTAAGTAAGCTAATAGCCTTGCATCCACTACACTACTGGCAATCCCAACTAGCCCTTTAATTAAAGGTGATTGGCTTAGCAAGGTAAAATGAGGACATGACTTCACCAAATTTGCAAGTGCAGTTGACCTCATGCCCCTTCTGCATGTGACACATTCTTCTTTTTTTGGCTGCTTATGGCCATTTGTTGATGATTACACAGATTATCAATTGTGAACACAAGCTTCTGGTAGAGTCCGCCTATGGTAAATAAATTTCGAAACTGAACTGTCAAGTTAATTATTCCTTTAAAGGGGACACATTATGAAAAATTGGTTTTACCTAGTCTTTGTATGGATTTGGCCGTCTGAAATGTTATTTAGGCACTGGGGGAAAATTACATGTGCTCCTTGCCATTTGGCCAGGATTTGAAGTCTTCAGATGAACAAGTCTAAGCAAACTGTTCAAAATGTGCCCTTGGTGATATCACAAGGGGACACAAGCAATGAACTAGACATCAGCGGCTTCATCCCCAAACTACCCGGATTCTCAATCCACCTTTTGACCATGCCCCTAATCCAAGCCGTTGAGGAGTAGTTAATGTTACTAGTATTATTAACTAGTAGTTAATCAGGTTCACAGGCCTCCTTGCTTACGTATTTATCAAGTTTGGTGGAAATCGGACAGTGTATTCACAAGTAGTGAATCATTTCCTGTTTACTATGCATTTTTCTGAAATTTGATTGGATCTGTTCATGTGGTTTGGCCTATCAATTATCTTTTTCTTTTTTTGTTGCCTTTATCTCCCATTTTCTGTGTGTGTCACGGTCCTGGTTGTTACACTATCCTGTCGGTCTGGGGAGGGTATAGATTACCACATGTCTCCTCCGACATGTGGAGTTGCCAGCTGCTGCTTTTCAGTTTCACTGGGAGAGCGTAATGCGCGCAGAGGTTCATATCTCCCCCAGATCCCCTCCCCACTGAACAGGCGCCCCGACCAACCAGTAGGAGTCGCCAATGCAACTACCAGGACTAATACCCCACCAGCTTCCCACCTGCGAACACTGCCAATTGTGTTCATTGGAATGTTTGACCAAGCCGGAAGTACCGCTATCGGGAATTGAACCTATCATTTATCTAAATGACACATTTGAAGATGATAGTCCCCAGATTTCACACAGCAAGGTTGGTGAGAATCAGTTTAACAGGCTAGGGGGAGTAGGGAAAAAAGTGTTTTTTTCAATAATCCAAGATGGCGGAAATTCCAATATGGCTGACTTCATGGGTCCTTATGGCAAAGTTGTTGTTGTCCATAAGTAGACACATCTCTGGATACCAGTTTCATGACTGTATGACTAACAGATCAGGAGATACACTATATGTGAAATTGTAAAGTTCGGCCTGATGGTGGCACTAGAGGAAAGGTCATGGGGTCACCAAAATCAACAGGATTCATCCTCTAGGGGTCATAAATGTGCACTGCAAATTTGAAAAGATTCTAATGAAAGCTATTTGAGTTATCGCATTAATACGAAAACTGCGGTGGCGGTGGTCAGGGTAAACCCATAATATCCCATACACTAGTTTGGGGATATTATAATTAAAATGAGATTTAGACTAGTTTCTTTGCAAAAAACCTAAAACGTTCCACAAATTCAAGGAAGTTGTATACAATTGTTGAAAAGATACATAATATGTCCCATTTAATTACTCTGTAGACATGGAAGAAGTTACATAAAAGGTTTTAATAAATGTAGTCTTTGTTTTTATCCCAGATGAGGACTGTTAAAGGTTACTAGGTCATTCCAGAATTGGAGAACAATTTAGGCATCAACACTTTTGAAAAATGTACCCTTTTATAATTTTCTGTTAGGTATTTAAGAAAAACAGGTAATAATTTGATTTGTCCTGCTCAGGCATCAAAGGTTAATTTAGGCATCAACAGTAATGTAATGACAGTAACAGGGTTGCAAACCAATGGTAATGGTAGCTTTTTCTCAGGAATAGATGCTAGCTGTGGAATGTATCTTCACTGTCGAGGTCAAGGACAAACTTAGTTATATAAATAAAGAAAACTTTGAAATTCATTTGTCTTATTCTGACAATATGAGTAACAGGGTTGCGTAGGTTAGAGACACAATCAAGGCTGAAACGATTGGAAAAATATGAAAAATAGAAGGGAGGACTTACCTTTGGTCTACCCATGGTCTGAGCAAATGGCTTGATGATGTCATTTCCTCTGTGTCATATGACTCACTTTTTTTTCTCTTCCTCTATGAGGCTAAATAGGTTTCGGTAACAGGGTGCCGTGCATGTTGTGGGACACAACTTCAGTGCATAATTACTATTATTTAATATAGGTTGATTAAACAAATTGTTTTAACAATTACAAGAGACATATATCAACAAAATCATACCAAAAAAAGTAGATTTAAAACTTATTTTAACTTTGATATGCAAGTTGGTCAACAAGAAGGTAGGACAAGAGAAAAATGCCATTTTAGGGGGTGCTCGAGAGCTATTTGGTATTTTAAATCATATTTTGGTACCACTTTTTCTACAACCATATTTACATTGTGTTTCAGGACAAGTTTAATTTACACAAGTGCATGTTTTAGTATTTTGTGCATGGATTATTAGAAATTTCATGGGTGGGACAGAAAATGTCCTCCAATTCTGGAATATCCCTACTAGTATGATGTATAAATTCGTATTACAGAACTGATTCTGCAGTTTACTGCTGAAATTATGTTGGGAAGAAGAGTGCAGAAGTCTGTCAGAACTAAACAGATTTTGGGCCTTGCTTTTTTTTTTTTTTTTTGTTACTGACATTTGCCCACTTTACTATCCATGGGGTGAATCAGATTGATGTGCAGGTATTTCTGGTCATTGTTGAGAATACTTTGTGATGTATTCTTTTTTATCCACTGTGTTTTGCTTTTTTGACAGTGTTTCAAAGCTGTTTACTCTACATGAGGAATGAAGCAGTTGGGACTTTAGGGTTCATTCAGTAACTGGTGTAATTACTTATGCCCTTTGCTTGGATGACAAGAAGCAGGACCTTTTATGATAAGTTGTGTTTTTGACAGACGATTGTCACTGAATTTTATTTTGACAAATAACCTGATATCTTCTACTGCGCTCTTAGACCAACCGACAGACATTTTTGTATGACTTGCAGTTGTCAGTTACCATAGGAGCCTATAGACAGCCTGAAAAGGGCTGATGGTAACTACTATGATAGATTGCAGTTAAATACATTATACCTGTATTTCTTATGGGAGAATCTATTATTAAAAATTGCCTGATATTCTACAATTTGTCTTGTTCATTCTCTCACTGAATGCTGTGTTTACAAGTAGGAATTGGATTATCAAGTTATGTACAAAGCAACTGAATAGTAGTTGGACTCCATTGATGGAGCAAATGAACAGTCACTACATTTTAAATGAGACTGGCGTCAGATAGGGCACTCTTGTCTGATAGTCTTATTGAGGTGTTTATATAACACCTGGTAATATATCATCTGGTATAGATAATTCCTATCAAGGTCAGATGTCAACATTATTGTTGCATTTTGGTGTTTGTAGGCAATGCTAGTGAAGTTGATGGGGTCAGATCGCATGTCTATGAAAAATCACATTAAATTTTACAAATAATTGCTAACATTTTCTACTTCCATTATCTCAAAAACTGATGCAATTTACTTTTCGATGGATGGAAATGTCTCCCAGTTAGTCACAAATCAGGCATCTTGAAGTGAACTGTTGATTTAAAAAAAATCTGATTTGATGTCCCTCTGTAAATGCAGCCTCTTGTTGGTTTTCCCTCCCACAGCCCAGTGGCCCATGTGCTCTGGCCCAGTCAGGAGACAACTGCTGCTCTTCTCAACAGAGGCAAACTAGAAAGATGTTTTGGCATGAACATTATATCCTTTATTTCCAATAACAGGTTAGTGTGTGAGGGAGAAATAGAAGCTCTGAGGCAGTGCATAGCATCTGGAGATGTGGCATATTTGCCCTATTTCTTCCAGGCAAGCAGATTATAGGACAGACTAGGATGGCTTGGGAAGAAAGGGCCACTGATGCAAAGAGGGTTCCTCTATGTCTCAGACTGATGTCTCAAGAGTCAAACTTGTGGGTTATTGTTTTTCAAACCTTTATTTAATCTCGAAAAGACACTGAGGTTACCCTAATTTACAGTGATGTCGAGCTCACAACAATTAAAAAATCACATACAACACAGGACAAAATGAAGATAAAAAACATTAGAGATAATCTAAAAACAGTTACAAAATGATACACAATAGTCATTCATCAAAAACTTAAAAAGCAAAAGAAGGAAAAGTGAGTTGGAGGACATTCCATGTTTCTGGGGCATTAAAGGAAAAAGCAGTTTTACCAAGCTTCGAACATGCACGGGGGACCTTAAGTGCCAGCTAATCATTAGAATGAGTCGAATAGGTTCCAATATTCCTTGCCAACAACAATGTAATATAAGAAGGTAGATTACCAATAAGGGCCTTGAAGATATACAAATACCAGTGTTTGTTTCACCTCAGTAAGAGAAGGCCAACCAACCCTATCATATAGCACGCAATGATGAGTATCATATCTATTAACAGTAATGAATCTGAGGAGAGTGATAGACTGAGTCCAGGGTCATAAGAGTTGAAGCCGCAGCGTGCCTATAAATTACATCACCATAGTCCAAGACTGGTAAGAAAACTGCCTCAACAATCCTTTTCCTACTAATCAAAGGAAAGCTTGTTTTGTTTCTGTGCGGAAACAATGCATAATTACATTTTAACCCTCTGAGACCCACATAGACCCATTTTTGTTTTTTTTAGGAGCGGGGACAGGGGATCTTTAGGGGAAGATAGCAGGTCAATAGTAGAGGCCACATAGAAGTGACATCATCTGAAATTTGGGAACCTGAAGATTCATTTGAGATGCAGCTCAGCACTGTGTATCAAATTTCCCTAGTTATGAATCTGTGATAAACATTGTATTTTGTTTAGGTGCTCATTAAAATTTAGAAAGTTTAGAGGATATAAGGGCTTAGAACACTATGATCGAAGCATATGATGCCCATTCCCATGCTCAATTATGTCTCATAAGTTGCAGCAATTTTTGGGTTGATACCATTTGTTACACAGATTTAGTGCTAAATGTACCAATTTCTGACCACTTGAGAATTGATAAACATGGTCAAAAATCCCTCCATAATACCACATTAAGACACCAAGACCTTGAGGAACACCATAGCAAATTCATGCTGTGATTTGTGTAAGAATTGCATTTTCCGTCGATTGGATGGTGAGCACTTCTGTTCTGGAAATTGCTCAGAAACCTAGGAAAGCCATACATTTTTTGAATGCACTATAGGTCTCTTGTTTGTTGTTGTAAAGGTTCCTGAGGCTGTGATTATCCTGGAGGTCACAATAAGTCATTTTATACAGTGAGGTCAAGTTTAAAAGAAGGTCCAACTACACTGAAATGGCTACTATGGGGACTAACATCATCACACATGAATAGAATTAGGCTCATTGGATCCACAAGTCTCTCAGATTTCCAGGCGTACTCAATTTATGCAATTCTTAGGGACCCCGTTATGCAGAAATGGTCAAATACACCATTTTAGAATAGGCAAAAATAACACATTTGCACTGCATGCAAAGATCTGCATGTTTCTTGCCCAAAACTGCATGGGATTAGCATAAAGTGGGCATATATGTAATGGGGAGACTTGTGGCAATGCATAGAACCCATTTTCATTCAGATATCTTGAGGTGAGAGGTCAAGGGACCCCTTTGAAAATGGCCATGGCAGTTTTTCCCTTGCCAAAATTTAGCCTAACTTTGGAGCATTATTTAATGCTAGCTTAAAAAATGAGGGTGCTACAGCCTCTGAAAGACTGTAATGTCGGCTGGGGGCGGGGGCGCCGGCGCTCTTGTCTTGCTCTCATCACATCCCTGCATTTACCAAAAATAGAGATTGAAATAAAAAAAATTTGATAAAGAAATAGAACTAAATCACAAAATGGTTTTCGTGATATGTGGATGAATATGTCACAGTACACAAAAGTTGCAGTTAGATAAAATGTGCAGTGCAGTGGGGTAGATAGTTGACTGGCTCAGCAGAAAATATTTCTATGTTGTTTCTATGAGCGGTACCAAGGCATGATGCTCAGGGCTCAAACTGTTCATTGTATTTCTGGAATATCATGGGATTTTGAGAGATATTTCAGACAAGGAAAGTCAGGGAATTTCCCACATTCTTGGTTGAGGTCATTGAATATCAGGGAATTTTTTTAATTGATTACTTTACTAAGTCAGGGATAAACCAAATTATATTTTCTAGATTGTTTCAGCCACACACATTCAATACATCAGATGGTGGTTAGCAGCTAATGATCATTTTTGTCACATTGGTTAGCAACTTTTCCACAAGGCAAATTGCATTGGAAACCAGAGTATTTATCCCCTCAGAATGGGTCCCAGTCACAAAAAGTAGAACAAAATACCATCCCACAAATAACTGTGAAGTCAACAAATCCTAATTTGCAATTGGTGGTCTTTGCAGTTGTGTGGGGTGATAATTTATGGGGCTTTGCAGTACTTTGTGGTTGCATGGACAATTTGTGGACTGTGCTGTATTTAGCGATTGTTTGCTGTGACAATTTGTGGTACTGTGCATGCAGTAAAGATGTGAATGTGCTCAAATAACGCATATTATATTGCTGAAAAATAAGCAACAGACAATTTTATCAGTGTACAAATCACAGTACAGCAACAGACAACAAGGGACAGAAATGGCTTAAAATGAAAACGTCTTTATTAAGTAACTTTAATATCAGAAAAATAAAACTCTTAAATTCTCTTTACAGCAAATATATAATATCAGTGCTTTGGCCGCAATAACTTAAAAGGCCGTTATCATAAAATATAGTCTGCTTTTAAACTCCCGACTCAAATTTGTAGAATTTATATGCCATAAGACTTCCCCTACATATACATAACAAAAGTGTATTAAAATTAGCAAATACTTTAAACTGTTGGTACAGCTTAATAATATATGTATATATTTATATATAGATATATCTAAGATACATTTTACAGTATACCATTCTTATTTTGGTGGCGTACAGACATTACAGGCAGCTTAGATCCTTGGCCTCTTTACAAACAGTTGCAGTGTAACGTTTTACATTGGCGGTACATTATGAAGACATGCTTGTGTGTTGCACATTCCATTTCCACTAGGTTAAACGGCAGCTAAATCGCTTATCATCAATACTATTATCATCATCATCATCATCAATACTGGAAAACTAAATAACTAGACTACAAGCAAATAGCACTGATACCCTCCTGCAACCCAACTCTTCCTGCACATTACTTAGTCACTCACTAGAGAAAAGTAAAAAATAAAATAAAATAAAATAAAATAAAAAAAAAAATCTTATTTGTAAACATTTTAATATATAGATATATTTATATTTGTATATATGAAATGTAACTTCAAGTGGAAATAAAAAATAAAATTCTGTATATTTACCAGTCATTAACAGTAATAATATAATCAATACACAAAAAAATTTCAATAGAGAAGATTCATCTGGAGAAGTTGAGGGCCTACAGCATATTGCATTCCCTCAGGAAGGAGTGAGAGACAGAAAGTGAGATATATACTATAGATATATATAGAGAGATAGAAAGAGAGAAATATCAACCCTTCAGAGAGCTGTCTCTCCATGAAGACGGACGGTTAGACGGACCGAAGGGAGTGAAAGAAGACAGGAGTCTAAGCAGACTACTTCAAATCATTTCAAATACTTAACAAGTATTTGATTGTGCCTGTCTGTTTGGAAGAAGTAGATACGTAGGTGATTATTATTTAGTTTTTTTGCACTTTTGAGAATAGTTTGGTTCCATAATCCCAGGCAAGCTCAATCATTCATTTAAGAAACAGAGAAGCATTTAATAGGCCTAAAAAAGTAAAATTACTATCAAATACTGTTTTGACCCAAGTGACAGCAGGGAGAGCCGGAGGGACTTGTTTTCAATGTCCACACTAGCATGCCAGATGGTAAAACAACAGTACTGGCTTCAAGTAGTGTCTACTCAGTCTGATTCCACACTTCTCCCCCTTAAAAATGTGTTACTTTATTCACTCCTCTGGGGCGAAAAAACATAAACCTATAGACCTTGGTGGATGTTTAAAGCTAGGGCTTGAGATGATTTCCACCGAGTGGTACCTCTTGTTTCAGTCAGCGAGGGGTGAACAAGGGTACACTTTAAAGGGAAGAAGGGAGAATCAGCAAGTATCTTGGGCCTCATCAGATAGTGTGATGAAATAAGGGGCTTGTGCTTGGTAGGACACATAATAAAACAAAACATTGTTATCAGACATAACAGAAGGCAGCTGAAATGATAGCCATGTTAAGTGTGTACTACTCAGAGCCTTTGATCAATGTACTAGGGCAGACAATATAAGCTGCAAAACTAGGCAAAACCGTCGCTGAATATCAGAAATGTTATCTTTTAGAACAGAAGGTATAGTCTGCGTCTCCACGTTTCCAAAAAGTCTGTAAAATTGTATTCTGTGAAATATGTAATCTGTTTAAAGGATATCTTGATATTTCACTTCAAATAATTTCAGTCTTGTGTTTATTCATTAGTAACATGTCACATTATGGTGAAAATGTTTCTGTATGTCACTTAGATAACTGCAAAATTACTTTTTAGCATTCCTCATTCAAACCATTGGGTGCCACTATCTGCAAGTTAGCTTGTTAGTGTGCAGCTTTCACACTAAAAAGACGTTTTGGGGCAATAGCCAACAGGAAAAAATACAGACATTTTTCTCCCATAATGTGTCTGATGAAGAATAGTAATGGACTAAAATTAAAATCAAATGTGAAGTTATCCCTTCACATCTGTAAAATCACAAGGAGTGCTTAAATTATCTAATTTCGCAGCTGGTGGGTCTACTTTTGAGACTGTTTGTGCCTGGCAAGATGAATCAAGCGCACCTCAAGTAGGTCATATATTTGAGACGATTTTTGCCCAGATCTTGTAGACTACAAGGAGAGTCAATATCAGTGCCACAGTACTTCAGTAAGCTTTTGAAGAGGATACCAGATGGCTGAAGCATTGAAGCTAAAGTGAAAGCAAAAGTATATTATCAATATGGCTGGAATGTCAGTAGCCCAACCACATAATGTAGGGCGGTGTCCCAGACTACCTCCAATGCAGTGACAATACATAGATTATCAACTCTCACGATAACAGGATAGGTGAGGTTTATGTGTCAATGAACCGTCATTATGATATCAAAATCTGTAAAGTGACTCCAATCTAGACATTCTGGAATGCTGCCATAGGTAAGAGTGGAGTACAGATCATCAAGTCACTAAGGCTCAGTATCCGAAAAGCATCTCAATGCTAAAGAACGGGATGAAGAGAAAACAAAAAAAAAGCAGGAAAAAAATAGGGCATAAGCATGAAAAAAGGAATTTTTTAGAAATAAATATGAGATGTGTTTCCAAAAGGCCTACATTGCGGAAACCCCTCTAACATCTTTGTTACATTTTAAGCCAATAAACAAATAGGATATTAGTGCCAAGATGCTTTCAGGAAACTAACCCAAGCTGAATGCATTAAGACTTCAGTCTTTTCTCAGTATTAGTTCTTTTGAGCATAGGGTCTGGGCTTTTGGCTCTAGTGTTATTTAGTAAATTACAGGCTTTCCAAAAAGGCCACAGGGTTGCTATAATAAGACATGGTAACATTGTGTGTCCACTAAACCATTTTCTTGTTTTAAGTTTCTTTGTTTCCAAAACTCAAAACAGAATTAGGCACAAGTTTACTGTAAACAGATGTTTTTTGTTGTTGTCATTTTAAAGTAGCAACGGAAAGCAATATGATGGTAGTGAAGTGGTGTAGCATCCTATTATTTAAGGGGGATGAGCTAATCACTTCCTGGTTCCAACCTCGGGGCAAAGAGAAGGAGGGGTCACTGAGATAACGAGTTTGCTCTGGGAGTGCAACAACTGCAATTCCACCCACTTAGTTTAAAAAGGCTAAGTGATCGTATTAACATGCACACATCCCGTTATTTGGGATAGTCAAGTATTCCGTTTTGAACTGGTTCATGTAAACATTCTGTTCATAATACCACAGATAAGGTGTGAGGCATGGATACACCTCACCACATTTGCTGTTGGTTTTTGCACTCCATGTAAGCTCAGTTTCCATAGTAATATTTGGAATATTCCGATTATACCTTAGCCAGGATTTGAACTATTATCCAGAATAACATGTGCATGTAAATGCACTCAATGACTACTCCTACTTTTTTCACCTCAGTCCTACCACTGAATGACTGATGATGGGGCGGGGCTAGAATTTCATGACATAAAAACTAATGTAGCAGCAAAACAAAATAAAAAATATGGTAAAACCTTTTGAGATAAAGGAAAACATCAAAATTTTTCCTGATGAACTTAAACCTTGATCCAAAAGCCAGCTGTACTCCCAATTTAACAGTCAGTCAGTAATCAAAAACTCAATACATACTTAATAAAATAAAAAATATAGTTAGGCAGAAATCAATCGCAAAAAAAAATCAAAAATCCTATGCGGAGAAACAAATCCCACCCCACCCAATGCTACTTAGAAGGTCACTGACCCTCAATTGATCAATCAATCATTAATCTAGGAAGAAGACTTGTCAATAACAGGCACCTGTGTGGGGCCTTACATCCTAACCCACCACTCAGACACACCATACACATGAATCATGTTTACAACTCTCTCCACGGCCAACCCCACCCTTGTTGGGACAAAACCATGTAGGGTGAAGTTGTACCTAGTCGCTGGTCTGGGGCCAGTTTAGTGATTTCTGCACTAATGGTTACGGTTAGAGTCAGAAAAAAGGGAAGCTGGTCCCCAGTCAGCAGTCAAGAGCAACTTTACCTTGAAACAGGCAGGGACAGAACCACTGATTAAAAAAGTTTGGCCACTGTTGTTTTCATTGTCAGCCATGTTAGCTCTACAGTCCTGTTACAAGGCTATCGATCTCAAGAATGCTGGGTATCTCACTGTAGCAATGTCTACAGAGGGTATCATTACGTATTTGCCACCAACACTTAAGTCATAGAGAAGGAGTAATTCAACCTGGCCAAACTCTCCCATCAAGGGCTCTGGACGGGGCGGGGGGGATCATATGTTACGGAGTTGTATTGCCTGTGTGACTGGGGAGACGCACACAGGGCAAACAGCCTCTGGACCTTGGCATATCTGAGTGGCACACTCGATGCAGAACATGTTATGACCACAGGGTACCAGGGCAGCGATCACCTGGCTCTCCATGCAGCGGATACAGACCTCCTGTCCTCTCCCCGCCGAGCCAAGCCCAGGTCGATAGGCGAGGGAAGAGTCGGGAGGGGAGGAAGAGGAGGTGGTGCTTTCACTGGAAGAAGAGAAGGCAGGGCCGTAGACAGGGAACCTGTGGGAGTCAGGGGCCCCGGCGGAGCTGAGAGGGGCCCTCTGTACACGCTGGGCCTGGGGGTGCTCCAGGGCCTCTGTCCCGGGGAAGGTTGGGGAGAGGCGGGGAGTGCCAGGCTGACTGGTCTGAAGAGATGAGTATAGATTAGAAGACAATACCGGTAGGATTTTCTTGATGCAATGCTGTGAAATTAGTTGTGACGACATTAACGCAAACCAAAACAAATGCCTCATGCTTTCATTCTGCCCAACTTTGGGAGTTCAGAGGTTTGATTTGAGGTGAAAAATTATTTATGAAAGGGTAATGCATCTTAAGCTGAAGGGGTAAGTTATGTATCAAGAGCAGCAGGGGTGGAGGATGGGTCTGCCCCCTCTTTGCCGAGTAATCATATTTGTTGACCAAGACGATTAGTCTGAAAATGACTAATTCAGTGCTGAATTAGTCATTTTCTGAAAAGCACTAGCTTTAAGGAGGTGCATGTTTGCATGTGGGGAACACAATCTGACAAAGAGGAGGAGCAAGGCTGGGTGGGCCAAGACGATCCTGGAGGCTAACATCTCTATGAACCTGGGTCATTATGATCATTGAACTAAGCTGTGGCACTGTAATACATTTAATGCTATGATTTCAACCATGCTGGGTTATGACTCAACAATTTGAAATGCAAATAGTGTATAAAGCACATAATTATTTTATCAACACACCAACCTGGGTTTGACGGGCATCAAATGCCTGGATGCCTTGGTGGTCCACGAAGGGGCTCCAGACCATGTGAGGCTGGGGGACAGGGTGTGAGGCCGGGGCGGTGGATATGGTCAAGGGGTCAAATCCTGAGGAACCCCCTCCTAGACCAACAATCTCCTCGGAGCCCAGAGGGAGAAGGCTATCGCCGAACCAGAAACTTGCTCCCCCTCCGCCATTATTATTGTTGTTGTTGGAATTGGCGTTAAACGGACTGGTTGGGCTGAAATCTGCCATCCGGTTCCCATTCCCTCCACCGTAGAACGAGTCTGCGGAACTGGAGCCGCTGCCAAGTGAGCTGGAGCTGTCGTTACGGTAAGTGGCGGACATCCTAACACCACCATTAATATTGCTATTGATTCGCTGAGTACCAGTTATGCTCATTGGTGGTATGGCAGCACCCGCTGATGACACGTTTGTCTGAAGCCAGGCCGCTTCTCCTCCCAAACCTGCTGTTGTTGCACCCTCGAAGCTAACGTCTGTCCCGTTGAAGTGGAAGTCGTTGTCGTCGGCGCCAGGGGCCTCAATGCCACCGCAGGTCCCGGTCCGGAGTGCAATGTGTGCCTCGATCTCATCCCTTGCCCGGTCCACATTCTCCGGCATCCCGGTGACTTCAAACACTGGTTCCTTGTCGCGGCTCGGTGTTACGATGTAGGTGTGAGTCTGCTGCTGAATGCGCTTGATGGTTGCCCCTGAAAGAGAAGATCACGGTCCATATTAATCACACTTCTCAGGAGTACTGGGCTTTGTGCCCTTTGATCGACAACTTGCCCTTGCAAAGTAGAGCTGAAGGAAGTACTTGTTGCCATGTCAGAAAATCAAAGGGCTTACTTAAGAGAAACTAAGGGGATGTGCTAAAGTGGAATGGAATCCAGCCCTGATCTAGGATCTCTGGTCTGGTAACATGACATACATTTTCACTGTAACTTAACAGAAACACTGAGATAAGCAAGCAATACTGAGAATGTCTTGTGAGGTCCCACTGTCCTTGTGCCATGTGGGTCAGCATGTTACTGTGAAAAACTGTGCCGTCATGTCGCTGCACCAATGTCAGCAAAGCACATTCCTGTGAATTATTTGTACAAAGCAAATAAAGTGTTTCTGGTTCCACAGAAACTTAATATACATTAGGCCCAGACAAGACATGAGAAGTGGAAAGAAGAAAATTGTAGAGGAGACTACAAGAGAGGAGAGGGCACAAGAGTAGAGTCAAGTCGAGAATACAAGAGAGTAGAGTCCAGTCGAGCATACAAGAGAGTAGAGTCCAGTCGAGAATACAAGAGAGAAGAGGGGAACAAGAGTAGAGTCAGTTCAGTAGATAATACAAGAGAGGAGAGGGCACAAGAGTAGAGTCCAGTAGGGACTTTCTTAACCGAATGGATGTTAGTTAGATATGCTGTGCCTTGTGCTACTGTATCAAAACCCATTTAGACTTGAAAACTGCATGAATACGTTTATTCAAAGTAGTCGTGGAGTGGGATAGCGGTACTAAACCATCGTGCCAAGGCATGCCGGTGTGCAGTGGAGCGAGCTCATGTGTGTCACTGACATTGTGTTCAAATGTAAAGACAATCAGTGTCAAACACAAACATCAATACCCACCAAAACTAAATTAAATCAGCCACCAAAATGAATGCAATTTGATCGTAGGTGAGCACCTCTTTATATTTTGTTATCTCTTCTTCAAAGATCATACTATGCATCTCACTTGTAAATAATTGATAATAAAGTATGCATTATAATCTTATGTCCCACTGCATTAAGAAAAGTGTTGAACCACAGGACTATTTGTGTGGCGGCATAATGGAACATTTCCATGTGCTTGTTTATTGACAAAAAGATCTCAGGGCCCCAGTCAGTGAAGGCTTAAAAGAGTATATGGTAGCTGATGAAACACAGAACAAATAGAAACAGAACTGAACTTAATAGTCTCTGAAAGATTATATGCAAATGAGGCAGCGTTCAAAAATATAGAAAGATACGCGCATGCCTACCCTGCTTTCCTTTAAGTGACAGTCTAAAGTATCTAGACACATTTGGAACAATTACTATCAAGAAATACCTTAAATACCTAGCTTATATAAGAGCTACTTAAACAATCATTCAGCACAAATTCATCCCCCAAACTGTCATTTTGAAACATAAATCAGTAAAATGGAGCAAACATTTGACCGGTTTAACACTTTGGTATAGCACAGCTGTTTATACAAGAATGAATAAAGTCATTGTTTTAATCTTCTCAGTTCTCTATATAGGCCGATACTCTACTAAATTCAGTCCATTTGTCACAGCAGGTATGTGGTGTTGTGTGGATGCACAATGAAATCTGCTGCAAAAGAGCTTTTCAGTAACCAAATCAAATAAAAGATTTTGGTGCTGGCAGCAGAACCAAAGACCACAATCTTAGTTTTTGCAAACTGGTTGCGATTTGCAACCAGGAACAGGTGATTTGAAACCAGGAAATCTCACAATTTAGTCTTTGGTGCAGCTGCTCGGCCCATGCCAGCCTCATCAGGTGTAGGTTAGGTTGGTGAACAGAAACTGCCTCCGAGATACAAAGAGTAAAAGTAGATGCACGTTGATATCACAAAGTAGTCAACTATTCAACTCTTGACAGACAAATATTACACGTTGAAGTTACATTACACACCTCTAAACAATCATGATTGACCAGGTTAATATATTTGTTCTGTATGTTTTTCTAGTATCATTCTTTCTTCCACTCTTTTTTCTAACACTATACAGCAAAGCGAATTCCCCTATTGAAGAGAAGTTTAATTTCACCACGTTTATCTATCATCACCCAGTTTGCAACTCACCTTTAGGACCCACGACCAGCCCCACAACACGATATGGCACCCGCACCTGTGAGGGTAAGACAATACACTCGGCTCACAATAAAAAACTAAATTGGATACAAGCATATAATTAAGTGAAAATATAAGGGGGAAAAAACTATTAAGACAGTGCTCCTAAGTACTTGGATCAGCAAATGAAGCCGTCCCAATACAATACTTAAACAACATGCACTTAAGTGCAACATTTTCAGCGGAAGGGAAATGTTCCTGTGATTGCTCCTGCAATTGTTTTTTAATAGGCCAATACAGGCCAATACCAGTCTGCATGAATTAATCAAATTACTAAAATACAAAAAACTAATAAAGTACAAGTAAGTAAGTTCTAATTAAAAAATGGGCGTCTGTGCACCTCTAATTTTGATTACTTTTTACTTTGATTACTAACTGACCTGGATGGTCGTTTGGCCAGGGAGAGCAGGGGCTCCTGGGAGCCCGGGGCCCGCCACAGCAGAAAGAGGGCCTGCCTTGTTCCTGGAGGCCCTAATGAGGGAGAAGTGTTCAGCAGCAGACAGGATCTCTCTCTTGGCCATCGCCACATCTTCCTTGCGGCCAGTTACGACGAAAACTGGTTGCTCACCCCGAACCGGCGTTTTGATGTAGGTGTTGGTCTTGGCTCGCAGCGCCTTGATCTTACAGCCTGAGAGAGCAAGGAAAGAGAGCAGGACGGGAGGCAGAAGAGGGTAGTAAGAGATGACAGAAGATGAGGGGGTTAAGATAGAGAGAGATAAGGGTGGGGGGTGGTAGAAGAAACAATGAGTGTTTCATGAGCATATTGGATTATACATATCAAAAAGATCTCTCCTCCATAAGTATGTCCTTTTCCAAATTCATTACGTTTGTAATGGCCAATCTATATGGTGCTTTTATCATCCTCAAAGACAATTCATTTGCTGTGGTTTTAAAAGTCCAACATCACCAGAGCCATTTCCTGTTGTTGTCAACAGTGCAGACAGTGAGTGCACCCTCCCCCACCGTCCCAAACCTGACATAACAACACTTTCCCAACCCTACCATCACGGTTATGTAAAGTTTGGAAAGGGAACCGATCAAATGCAGCTATGAATAGTCAAATATGATAACGGTGGGACATGGTTATGTCACGGAGCTAACTATGTAGACTGTGGCTGATGTGGCAGTGGTGGCCAGAAAATATTTTCATGTTGTGACTTGACAACGCAAAGCTGGGACAGCACGTTTACAGCGAACTACACATCTTGCCTGTCAGCTGAATGAAGCCAAGAAAGAATAACCAGGCATGTGATATCACAGAAGGTCTGGCAGTCTAAAAATAGACAGGGGTCTGCTTCGTAAATAAAACGTTTGATGTAAACTTTTTGTGGGGTCTTCTCGGGTAATGATGATGACCCACTTAGCAAGACTGCTAACACTCCTTTTTTCCAAGCCATTTCGCCTCGGGGGCAGTTGTTCATAAACCTAACCCTTACATTAACCCCAACCTTACTGGAGACCTCGCGTCTATCCCCATAATAACCTCAACTAGAGAAAAACACACATTTTTGTAATAATTTCGTCCAGCAAAACCACGGCCTCCGGGGGCGAAATGGCGTGAAAATAGTCTGTCCCTGCTAACACCACTACTGGAATGCTACGTTAACGTAACGTAGCCAGTTAGCAGCCCGAGCACACTTTGTTCCCCAATCACAATTATTTGACCATAAAGAGATCCGCTCTGGTTGAAAACACAACAAAGTGCCCATGTATTAATGTGCACCAACGAAGGACTGGGGACAAGAAAGCAAGTCAATATTTCTCGGTAACAACTCACCCTGTCTCCCCACGATCTCGGCTACGTGTTCGGAGCTCGGCACGGCGACACACTCGGTGGTGTTGACGCTCTTTCTCCTTATCAATAACGACGGCTCCACATCATAGCCCGGTTCTCCATACACCCCGGACGGTAGAATCAGCATTCCGTTTGCCGATTGTAAGGTACTGGCATCATCCAGATCATCACTGTTGTACAACAGGATGGTCTCAGGCGGAGGTTCCATACCCGGGGGCAGAACGGAACCGACCGGTCCCGATGAGACAAGGTGGTGGTGGGCCTGCGCTAGCAACGTGCTAGTACCGCTGCTAACGTTAACGTTGTTGGAATCAACATCTGCGTCTTCTTGTTCTTCATCGGGCGCTGCCGCAGTGTTTTCCTCCTCTTCCGAAGGGGGCTGGCGCAGCGACAGCGGCTTCAAGTCGAGAACCGTACCGAGGAGACCGAAATGTGAGACCGGAGGGAGGCGGTGGTGGGAGAGGCTTTCGCCAGCTTGTTCGGTGGTCTGGCTCTGCGTGCCGTGCTCTTCGAGGCCTATGCCGGCGAATGCATGCACTAGTGGTGGCGGGACCTCCGACTCTCCCTCGTCTGCCTCCAACAAAGATGTGCTGCTAGGCATGGTGCGAAACTTTCCAGCGATATACCAGTATATGACGTTGTAATTAACCGATATATATATTACGTTTTTGTGTGTGTGTAAAAGCGCCCAGCGCCTGTTGAGATGTGTTGATTTTTGTTTTGTCTTGCCAGCTCTTCATGCAGACTCCCTCCCTCTTTTGTCCACACAGCAGCAGTCTCGTGGTGCTGATTTTCGCGAGATTATTTTTGGGGTCAGTCTTGCATTCACGATCGTCAAAAAGGCGCATGTGTAGCGCATTTGTTAATAGAATTGTGCTTTTTTGTATTGATATGGCCCATTGTGTGTGAATAAGCGACCATAGCATGGACATGCCACCACTGCAAGAGATAATGTGAAAATATAATAATAATAACAATAATAATGTATCCCAATTTATCCCCAACATACAAATAAGGACACCCGAAGTTTACATTTATTGTTTAGAATTATTTCTGGCATAATTAAGTGTCTTGATCAAATCTAGATTAGTTTGAACTTTCACATCCAAATTAATTGAAGACAAGTGCCAACAATAGCCCATAAAATATGCCCATAAAATGTCATGACATCATTAAAGATCACCTCCACTCAAAAACTTGTTTTTTGTATGGTGAACTCCTCTTGGAGGCATGATTTTGACTATACAGATTGTTATTTGTGCAGAACTTGGCACCAGAGCGCCTTTGCACATTCTTCCCCTGGAGAGGGAGAGCTTCTCTGTACTTCCCTGAAATCTGAGTTGCATGTGCGATGTCACTAGTAGGTTGAACCCATAGACTGTTGAACCTCTCATGGCATGCATATTCATAGATCCTTGCATTCTCAGTGAGGGTAAAGGTGTAGAGATGCTGCTATGCCATTCTCAGTAGTTTATTGAACAATTGGGTGGAAAAAAACATTTATACAAATTCTTATTCAATATATACAAATTTTAAGGGTTTAAAATACATGGGATCTTTAAAAGTAGAATCTGTAATGCCATCAAACAGCGACCTCTAGGCAAAGAGCCCTGCTTGGTATTTTTCTTTGTTTATATTTTTTGTTTTGATCTGATGTGTCGATTGGAGTTGAGTGGGGATAGGGGAAGGTTTGCAATTGCTGGCCACATCTCAGGTGCTGCCAGGACAGGTCTGGAGATATTAACAGTATAATAACTTACTAAACTCCAACCCACACATCAGTCCAAAACAAAAAATTTAAACAAAATGTAATATCAAGTGGGGATCTTTTGCCTAGAGGTTGCTGTTTGACGGCATTACAGAGTCTACCTTTAAAAGAGTTTTGGCCCTCTAGCTGATTTCTAGCTTAGGGAGAGAGTTGTTGATGGCACATACAGTGTCTTACCTGGTACTGTTATGGAGATGTTATTATATTATCTATTATCCAAGAACACCATATGTACATTTTCTTTTAACAATTGTGCATTATAATTCATCTGAAAGCCAATAGCATAACTACACTAGAGAAGACTAAAGGGTCCTGTATTCACACCATAGCACTATATAAAACCATTAAACTGTTGGACCGTTCAGTTGCATAATACAACCACTAGGTGGTAGCATTGGATTACGAATAAAGCAACCGGTCAAGATGAAACGTGTCAGAGACATTTCAAATACATTTATCTATTATATTTGGTGTCACTGTTCTCGTGTGTTGTTGTCGTTGTCGTTGTCGTTGTTGTTGTTGTTGTTGTTGTTGTTGCTGCTGATATAGGCCTAGTAATTAAAAAGTGAAACATTTCACTGATGGAACCTTCTCTAATAGCCTATGCTATAAATTTTAATGCGTCCAGTCAATGCGTGTGAAATGTGACTCCATCAGCACATACTCCTTTTTTTCCTTTATTGTATCAAAATTTCCAATTACAATCATGGCAACATACAATTGGACAAAAAGACAAGACAAAACTTTATATACAGATATATTGTGTAACAAACAACAAAGACATTATATACAAATATTTAAGGCTTTACATAAATCAATTGTTTTCATTGCTTTTCTATTCTACCGTCCATTTAAATATAGTGTCTGATTTCTTATTGTTCTATATGTGTTTTTTTAGTCCATTTGCATTTGTGAATGTAGAATGTTCCATGTAAGATAAAGAGGTTCAAAATAAATTGTATTTTACATTTATATCATTCTTCTCATAAAAAAATATGATGTCTCGTTTTTCAATATGAATAGTTGAACCAGTCAACATCTTAAAAAATATTCAAAATCTATCAGCACACACTCCTACCCAGCCTACAAAACAACTGCCCCAAGTGCCGGTATCCTCTGACGCAGTGTCCAAGCAACGACGCACGCGTCTTACAACATCGAGCGCAACGGCATGGTAACGAGTCAGGGCCGGGGTCATTTTTAACCAGGGAGCTCAACGTATGAAGTTAACAAATACTGTGTCGATGATAAGGTAAAACAAAGATGGTCTCTGGTTAAACTGTGTAGATAGTATCAGTTGCCTGTCTCGCTCTTAGCGGGGTACAAAATGTATGGACGCGCTCCAAGAGTCACCTACATCACTGTTGGCAGCACCTCATCTCAAGTTGGCCCTGGATCATACAATGTTGTTCAAAACAAATATAAAAAAGCAGGTAGGATTCTTGGCCTGTGTTGATAAAGTAATGTATGTTTCTCAGCGCTCTGTAGGCCAGTAATAGAGGCATTTATCGGAATGTTTTGAATATCCATTTGTTGGAAGAAAGAGAACGACACAAACATTCCGTGCAAGGCCTCTGTTGGTTTTTAAAAACACGGACACAACATATTTGCAGGAATGATTAGTTATCTTGAGATGTGTGCTCGGATCTGCTAGGGGGAATTTTTCACAATTTGTTATGCTGGGCTGTGTAGCCCATTCTTTTGAAATGTTGAGCAATGTACATTATTTCTATGAATGAATATTATACCTCTGGAATGAACACCTAAGTCAAAAGGCCTGATGATGAGTGGGTCTTAGGTAGAGAAAACCCAATGAAGACATCATCACATTTTTAAGCATACCAACACATTTTCATAATTTTATTTTCAATTGGCAATTTTTCGTAACTAACAAGGGTGGTGGTGGTGGTCAGATAAATAGTTGTTTTCCTTAAAATTTACTTTACTTACTAAATTTCACTTAAGCCAACTAAGTGGATGCAGCTGATCATTTGTTCTAACAAGGGGGCAACCACACTGCAACTTCGCTCCTCAAATTCCCCCCTGCTTCTATTTCTTTCTTTGTGTCTTTGTTTTACAGAGTGTTATGCCCCGTTCCTGTCCCTGGCCAGTAGAGAGTCAATATTCACTCTGTCCAGTGCGGAGACGGCCTTTCCAGGGCCTGGACAGTATAGCTCACAAGCCAAGGTAGGTCCATATAGGCTTTGTCCAATACAGTTGGACATATACGCTCACAAGCTAAGGTCCGTCCACATAGACTGTGTCCAATACAGTTAGACCTATCAGCATGGGTGTATTTTATGGTAGGGAAGGTGGTGACATGCCCCCACCACCTTTCTGATGACCAAAATTGTCCCTACCACTAATTTGATATTACTTGCATATGCATTTAAATCAAATATAGTTTCTGTCAACTCCACAAAGGGTTAACTCCTTCACATTCCCACTGGAGGAGAAATAGAGTTTCTGTTGGTGTTTGTTCGCGTTGCTCCCGCCTCCCTTACATGCAGCTGAGGCTGTGTGAGTGGCTGGACTTTGCATGAAACACAAAAAGGAGGAGAGCTTGAGAGAAGTCAAACAGAACAGAACAGAACAGAACAGAACAGAACAGAGTGGCATCTTGTCTGTGCCTCAGAGGACCAAAACATAATGGTACCGGTATATGCTATCAAACTATTCAGTGATATGGAAGAAAGAGCCTAGTCTAGCTGCATAACCTAAAGCAATACAAATGTAGAAAAGTGTCCAACAGTTAGACCTATTCATAGTATTTGATCGCAGAAATCTTGGTTGCAAAAAAAACAGGTGATTCTAATCACATAGCAGGTGATTATCATTAAATTACAACTGTGGCCACTGAGCTGTGGTGCTGCGCCATATTGTATGGCAAAACACGTCATGAGAATACTATGAATATATCTGTGTAAAGCAGCCTTCCTGTAAAAATCTTGTAATTCCAATTCAGGTATTTTTAATCTTCTGTCTTGAATTGGAAGTGGACATGGTCCTCTGTGTGCGCAGTCATTTTCAGAACCGTTGGGCCCACAGATTTCAAACCATTTAGTCTGGCCTCATCCTGTGGTGGTTTCCCTGTATTGCATCTCCCCATTAGACTGGAGCCATTTGCACACATGTCCCATTAGGATGGGTAATTTGCACACAGCTAGTCCTGTGTACCAGTTCTCATGCTCTGATGCTCATCAGACAGCCAGAATGTTAAAAATACAACCCCCCCCCCCACCACAAAACCCCAAAAGTGCTGTATTTTCTGTATTTTCTCCATATTTTTCAACATTGCCCTACATTGTTTTGGGCAGAGCACCCAGCTAAGAACTCTGAAGAACTTGCCCCTCTGTTTGTTCCTTTCAAAACACATTCTGCATTTAGAAGAAAACACCTGGGATTGTGAAATAGCATAATTCTTTTCTCAATTTCAGAAAAAAAACTTTTTGGAAATCCTACAACAGTGATATGTATGTAGTTGTTCTGTTGTCTTTAATTTTTCCTATTGAGACCATAGAGTTATTATAGAAGTAGAGACTGAGAGCAGGTTGCTGGTCCCCGGCTGTAATATGTAATGCTACGCTACGCTAGCTACATATCGCCATTGGATATCACAGCAGCCTAGCCTCTTGGTTGATGCCCATTTCAAAAACTGGAGTGTTCACTTCCCCAGACTCCAGAGATTTTAGCACTCAAACAAGATAAAATGTAATTGCTCTACTTAGACCTTAATGCAAGCTGTCAACATTGCTACGCATATTTCTCTTTTATTATTGAAGTACAGTGAACAATCCAAATAATTATTAGTTATATACAGTTATTATATTGGCCCCTGGTGGAAAGGGCCTGTTTCATCTGAGACCGTTGAAACCTCCCCTCTGGTTAATGGTCATGGCTGTGAAGAAGGCAAGAGAATTTCCGAACATTTCAGTCCAGTTCTGTTCATCACTCTTCACTTAGTACACCACCTTATCAATAACCACTGGAAAACGTGCACTCAGGCCCAGCCCATGTGTGTTCTGTTCAGTTTAAATGTATGTTTTCACTGTCTGCCGATGGCCAGTATTTCTTAAAGTATGAGCTGAGGCCTAAAATGGATTGCTGGCCGTGTGTGTTTTTGCTGCACACGCACCCACACACACACACGCACGCACGCACGCACGCACGCACACGCACACGCACACACGAACACACACACACACACACAGAAATATGGGCGCACACACACACACACACACACACATATACACACACACATACACACACACACATATACACACACAGACATATATATAAACACACACACACAGATATACACACACACACACACACACACACACACACACACAGACATGTGCCTATACATATGCC
>OMKL01133600.1:0-14182 GCA_900302295.1 Parasudis fraserbrunneri
AACCCATCCCCTGTTGGGCTGTCCTCAACTACTTAGGGCTGTACTTACCAGAGATGTGCTTATAATTTTTCAGGAAATAACTAATTCAGTTTGGAATAAAACATAAATATAGACTAAGACATTCTTGGCCGACTTAGCCAAACCAACCAATTAATTGATTAATTGACTATGAGAGGGCAGCCCTAAAATCTATTAACTATAATAAGGACATACATAATAGCCTGTAATGCATTGTAAGTGTGCTCATTATCACACATGAGAGCTAATAATTCTCCATCTTTTAAACACATCAAAGTAGTGTGTTCATACCATGCTGATAACAGTGTGTGAATAAACAATGTCTAATTCCTCGGGGACAGAAATCCAGCTGCTGTTGTTACTGCTCAGTGACAACTGTGTATAGGCCAGTAAGGCTACATGGCTTTTGCAGTGGCATCAGTGCAGGCTCAAGCCATTGCTGCTGGCAGTAGTTTCATTTCAAAATGACAATCAGATATTGTTAGTCATTTTAGTTTTCATATCCGGGGCCCCCACTTGCTGTTGTGAACCCATGTTTAGGAAAGCATGCAGCACGTGTAACATAATTAGAGGTGCAGCGATAACAACTTTTAAGAACTGATAGGAGTACTGAGTACATGATTAAGTCCATCAGCTTATACAAGTTCAATCTACAGTCATTCATGCCAACTAGTATCAGCCTATTAAAAAACTGTCTCGGGAACAGGTGCATCAATTGATTGAACAAGCCCCCTGCATGTCAGTTTAAGAATAATTCTTGCTATTTTCAATCTAAACCCTTTTTTTTCTATGAGCTGGTATCATACCGATCAGTTCTGACCAAAATCTCATTAATTGGACCACACATAAGCAAGTTGTTATGTCTTGGTGCTTGAGTTGTTGCAGCGCTCCTGGCTTCTCTTTAATTCAATGGGGTAACTGCATAACAGACAAATAATTTGACCAAAAACACAAATCCACAATCCATTCAGAGTTCTTTTGAGGACACGTTTTGACTGTTGACTGTCAACGTGAATTTCAGCCAGGAGAACAGGAGCCAAATCTAGCGTCCAGAAAAACACAACTTGCTCATTTGCCATTGTAATTAAATGTCACATATTATGAAAAACTCACTTTTCCAGTGCTTGTGCACATACATTTGGGTCTCTGATGGGCCTACTAACACACAAACTGTGAAATAAGATTGTTCTGGGCTGCCTAGGTCAGAATACATGTGATTCAACAATCCATTCAGATTTGCCTCCCCCTCCCATGTCAAGTGGGGGCTCATTAGACAATGGGCTGGCCTTGACCTGTGTGGCTCTGTTTTTTAAACAGGAAAAGCAGGGAGGCTTGCTCGTAAACATCCTCTTTTTCCACCTAAACGGTTCACTAAAATATGTTTCTGACAACATTTTAGGCGAGAAATAGGATATACAATTGCTGGATCTTAATTCATATTTGATTTGCAATGCCTAGTTTGACAGTTTGATCGGAATTTTGTGAGCCAGGCGTGCCGCAGTTCTGGAGTTGCGCGTGGGAAAAATCATTTGTATTTAAAGATACAGACACAGAAACAGCCCGTTGAGAACAGGACTGAAATAGAGGGGTATAGAGGCATGCTAGAAGGCATAATCTCAGTGGTATTTTCAGCAAAAAACATCAAAGTCATGTTTTGTGGACCTCAGAGACCTATATTAACTTTCAACTTCTGGTTGAAAAGGAGTATAATATGGGACTTTGAAGAGATTGTGGTCATAATCGATCAGTTATGATGCTTTAAAATAGAAAAATAGGTTGAAAAGGTTGAAAATAACCTGAATATCCTCTAAAGTATCATTATCGGGAACACTCAAAAATCTGAGTTTGAGTACTTAGGTGCTGGATCGGCATCGATACGACGGATATTAACAGTGTACCTCTAACTGTAATGTATCGCTCTCTGCATTACCAGATAGTTCACAGAACAGCAGTGCCCAGTGCCCTGGCAGTGGACTGGATAGGGAAGAACCTGTACTGGTGTGATGTGGAGAGGAAGACCCTGGAGGTGTCCAAAGCCAATGGCCTCTACCCCACTATCCTCATCAGCTCTGGCCTGAGAAACCCCACTGACCTGGCCCTGGACCCTCAGACTGGGTAAGCATAGAGAATTTTGGGGCCAACCAAAAATAATTGATTGTTCAAATCCAGGCCTTTGGGAGTTGCAAATCAACTCCACAGTTGTTGAATCAATCATCATCTTGCACATTCTCAAGGAAGAAGAAATAAATTCCCAATTAAAAGGGATGCACTGATGCCAATTCATACTTCAACTCTTGGTATTGGCCGATACGAAGTGCTGATCCAATCCATTTTACTGAATAATATAGACTTAGACAATTAGTTTGGGGTCACTGGACAAATATTATTGAGATATTATAAATGTTTCTCTATTTCAGAGATCTACCAAGCTTCTACGTGCCAAAAATGTCAGAAAATCAAGTTGTACTTTGTGATGATGTGGCTCATAGCTCTTGGTATTTTGATTTTCATCTCTTAACAGCCTGATATCCAATACCAATATCTGCCCTAAATACAAATACAAAATCATGCAAAAGAGCCATATGAACATCACATGGGGGAAAAGAGTGCAGGAATTATCCTTTAATTTTTATATTTGGTCTGTGACTTGGTTTAATTTCACAGCTGAGGGGTAGAACTGGGTTGAGCTTCTTCTGCAAATAAATTTTTTACCTTGGAGCTGTTTCGATTCGGCTCCAGCTGGGGGGATTTTCAATTTGGCGCACTGGGGATGTGTTTGTCTGACTAACTTAAAACTGTTGCCTGCCCATTGATTTTCATGTCTCTCATATTTGCTCCGGCATTTTTGCCTGGCCTTTTGAACCGTACGGGTCCAATACTCCTTGTGACTAGGTACGTGTTCTGGGTGGACTGCTGCGAGTTGCCTCACATCGGGCGTATTGGCATGGACGGCCGAGGGCAAGCGGTTATCATTGACACAGAGATCTATAGCCCCGCCGCCCTCACTATCGATTATACCAACAAGAGGCTGTACTGGGCAGACGACAACCACATTCTGTTTGCCAACATGGACGGCACCCAGAGGCACAAGGGTAAGACAGAGCACTGCTCCTTTTGGTCAAGCTAATGTTGCCAGATGCCAATTTAGGGTGATGTTGATGTTGATGGGTACGGTTTACTGAACCGGGCTAAACTCTGGCTGTATACACATACGTATGTTCTTGAAGACTTTAACTTGTACAGTAGATGAAAAATATGCTTTTTAGAACTTTCTTAGTTCATCATAACTCAAAATACAGGTCTGTGTTATTAATTATATTCCTTGTATTCCTTTTCCAAACCTTTTCCAGCCTTGCATCAAATGCTCAGACTCCATTTCAGACTGAAAAAAACAAAAGAAAAACAACCTTTAATCCAATATGTTTTTTGGTAAACAAAGCCAGCAGTGGTAGTGGGGCAACAGTATTTCAACAGAGCCTCGTACTGCAATCATGGACTGTGCCGGCCAGTTTATGCATGTGATCAATATTTTGTCAGATATCTCTGTATAAGCCTGACACCTCACAGTATGGCATACAAGACTCAATATTGGGGTCGTGACTTATTCATGAGCTATTAATAATATCTAATAGGCATCTTATGAATCAGTCAAACTGTAAGGAGTGATTGTTGAGTGTGTGCCAGTCACTAACCAGGGCTTTTGTTTTGGCTGTGGAATTATTAATGCTGTTGGGGAGAAAAAGTTATTCAAGGCTCTCCCCGGGATTCTGTGACATGAAGGTCTCATCTCATATCAAATGATTCATTTTTAGGTCAGTTGTGGATTTGACTGAATAACATTTCAGACTGTTAAATCCACACCAAGACTTGGCAAAAGACATTCCTTCGACATTTAGATTCAAAGGAAATTAATGGAGATTAATTTAATTGAACTGTGTGGAACTGAACTGAACTGAACAACAATATTTCGCCCCTCCACAGTGTCCTACGATCACATCCAGGGGGTGATGGCACTGACATTGTTTGAAGACTTTGTCTACTGGACGGACGGGAAGTCCAAATCGCTGCGGCGGGCTCACAAGACGACCGGAGCTCAGGGGATTGAGCTCCTCAACTCCTGGCAAGCCATCAAATCCATCAAAGTGTACCATTCCCTTCGGCAGCCCGAAGGTAGAAAGTCCACCTCCTCCCACACTCAACAGTACTCAAGGGAGCTCCTTTACAGTATTAGGAAGGAAATGGTCTGTGTAATACGTTTTGGTTTCCCACTTATGTGTTCCTCTCTTTTTTTCTTTTTTTTTTTGTACAGTACCCAAGCATCAGTGTCAGGTTGCAAATGGTGGGTGCAGCCACCTGTGTCTCCTCTCCCCCGGTGGGGGACACAAGTGTGCCTGTCCCACTAATTTCTACCTGGCAGCCGACAATAAGACGTGCCTCTCCAATTGCACCTCCAGTCAGGTCAGTTGAATTCCTCTTCTTCTTATTTCACCTGTAAATAAACCATACATATTTTTGGCAGCATTTTGTCAGAAGAGAAAAGTAAGTAATTTACAACCACTTCAGTTGCTGCAATTGAGTTGTTTATTGTAACACAACTTTTTGAGTACTTAAAACGTCTGTACTTGTACTTTTACTTAAGTCAAGCCTACATGGTTATACAGACCCTCCAGGATTAACACAAATTCAACCAAACCCCACAATATTTGCAACAGCTTGCAAATTCAACCAAACCCTGCAATATTTGCCACAGCTTGCAAATTTGACCAATCCCCACAATATTTCCACATAAAATGGTCAGGCTGCACGCAATTTTCTGCTTCTGGTTCTTGTGGCCAGTTTGGCGACAAGCGACAATCTTCATTTGACAATCACTTTGGAGGACTGGAATTGCTAAACTAAGCAACAACGGAATATGTCACAATGAAGAGGGAACTGCTTGTAAGTTGGTAGCAGGAACCAAAGTGAGTGCTTGACTTAAATTTATAATGGAAAAGAGTTGGTGAATGCGAGGGGGACAGAGAGAGAGAGAGACGGGTACCAGACCCATGTGCGTGTGTGTGTGTGTGAGGTAGGAGGGAAGATGGGGAGGAGCAGGCGGGTGTGCATGCGTGTTAGTGAATGGGAGCATTTTGCCCATGCTTGTTTTCAACAGTCTACTGAGCTGTAATGAATGAATGAATGAATTAATTAATTAATTAACACAACAGCGGTTGAATGTCCTCTGGATGACATCACTAGGTGGGCAACTTTACATTCAAAAACACTCTTGATAACTCTGGAACCAAACAAAGATGTCCAACACTGTGTACAGTTTTGGGATAGGTGGGAGATAACGTAAAATAAATCAACTCTATGAAGTGTCCCTTTACTTGCACTGCAGCTTTGTTACCCAATTTTTACCGAAGGCAGATCAGTTATTTCATGGCAGTTTTCCTTTTGTTTATCTGCTCTTTCATGCTACGCTCCCAAAGTGTAACTCCCTTGAAAGTGGTGGTGTATTGATTTGCGCTCTGGCTTTGAAGGAACATGAAGGCAAAAAAAAATGTGAATCCTGTTTTCATGTCGAGTTTGAATTTTTTTATTTTTTTTTTCTGTCTTGTTCATTTTCCTCCGGGCTGTACAGTTTCGCTGTGGGACAGACGAGTGCATCCCGTTCTGGTGGAAGTGTGACACAGTGGATGACTGCGGAGACGGATCTGATGAACCTGCTGACTGCCGTTAGTGCCACCTTACCCCATGACTTTAAAAATACAACTGACCCGACCCATAGATCGTGTCAGAATATTTCAGGAAGTGGACTCTTAGTGGATTCCAAATGTTTAGATATAGTTCATTTGAATGTATTGCAATGGAAAGCACAACCCTTATAATTTTAAATGACAGCCTACAAAAGTACAACCACCTTGAGATTCAAATGGTTTGCATTTCAAGCATTTAAAAAAAAAATTAGATTTTTGAAAATACATCTCTGGCAAAACTCCAGTCAACTTTGAGATTGTTCCTGGGTCCACATCGTGGGATATCCTAATGCGCTCTATTGAAGTCACATCCTACTGTAAAGGGGCTTTCATACTAATTCACTGAAATCTGACAGGACTGAGGGTTCTGCTTTAGTTGTCAGTAATACTTTTAGTATGATTAAAGGGATACTCCACCCATTTTAAGCAGCATTTCTGATTCAGACCAGAGAGACATTTCAGTCTATCCAAAAAGCACCAGTGTTGATTAGCATTTGATAGTAATGCTAGTGGAAGTCAATGGGGTTTCTTCACAATTTCTTTGAAAAATCACAGGCTGCATCCTCTAACCAACTGTTTCACTGTTTCACAATAAGGATACTTACATAGAAGTTAAATGTGATTTTCCTCATAGAAGTTATGAAAAACCCCACTGACTTCCATTAGCATCGCTAACAAATCTACATTCAGTATTTCAAAACTAAAAACTAAAACACCAGTGCAAGTGCTTTTTGGATGAACTGAAAATGACTCCCTGTTTGTGGCAAATCAGACAGGCTTCTTAAAATAGTATCCCTTTAAAAAGGACCACTTGTAGTTTGTTTTCTATTTGATTGATAAAGAAATGTTCTCTGGCATTTGCTACATTTCTCTTTCTCTTTATGTCTCTCTCTCACAGTCCTCAGCGTCAATTTGCGCACACGCACTTTGAATGTTGATAATTGAAGTGTACAGAAGGTTTACTACTGTAATATGTGTTCCCAGAGATAAGGAGTAGTTATTTTCTTTCCAACCAGCTGAATTTAAATGTCAGCCGGGACGCTTTCAGTGTGGCACGGGCCTCTGCGCTCTCCCCCCCTTCATCTGTGATGGAGAGAATGACTGTGGAGACAACTCTGATGAAGCTAACTGCGGTAAGGAAGGGGGTGGGGGGTTAAAACAAGATAATTATTGTACGTGTTATTGTTATGATTGTTATGATTATGATCTCATCAAAAAAAAAAAATGGACATACAGTTCTTCAACTGAAGGATTTTTTTTTTGTACTATAGCATATGTGTAAATAAGACGATAAGGGATTTCAAGCAAACCTGGTGACATTAAATGTTAGCAAAACCATTCCATATTATGCTATCAACTAAGTAAGGAGAAACTAAGTATCTTTGAGTTCATTGTATTCTAACAGCTGTTTATGAATGGTTCTCTGAGAATCTGTTTTCACCAAACATCTGGATACCCTTCTCATAGTCCAGTACTTTGAAAAACATGACAATCTTCAGCAAAAAAAACAATGCATTTTATTGGGTCACATTCACATAAGCTGTGTTTCCATGAATGTATTTTATGTACATTTTGAAGTATTGCATTAGAAAAGCTTGGTGGAAACTGCAAAATTCGATAAAACGTCCTCAATTGCGCAAAAAGGTTTTTACGCTCGTTTGAGGTGGTTTTTGGTAATTTTGCTTAACAATTTATTCAGTAAACGGGCGATGGAAATGCATTTATCGAATAAATAATGAATAATGATGAGGATAATATCTCACATGACTGATCAGCTGTTTGGTCCGATTCCATTGCACAAAAACTCTAACTGGGTTTCAACTTTCTGAAATGATGCAGCAAAAGGCTGTCTGTAAATGATCTCCACCACAACTTCCCCAGAACTGTCAAATGTGGTGCTGCGCTCAGTGCGCTGGAGAGAATGGTCTGCTGTGCAGCTGCTGCTGCTGCTGGGGAGACCGGGAGTAACACGTAATGGAGCAAATGGAACATGTTCATTATAATGTTATATTGAGTCTGTTGGGAGCAGCCATATTTACCAGAGGGATGTAACACATCATGCCTATTCCATATCTTATGGCATAATAGCTTTAAGTAGCCTGATACATCACCCCTGTTACAATAAGCTCCCAGTCACTCCTATGAAACACCCATTGGTTCGTGCATCAGAATATTAGCCTGCACTTCTCTGTCTTCATCTTGCTTCTGAAAGCAAGCAATATGGTCTTATATGAGCTGACACGAAAAAACCTGCCCAATAGTAGTCAATTCTAGACAGCCAAGCTTTGTTTTTTCATTGGATGTTTTTTTCTGACGTTGCCACGGTCCGTGTTAAGGTAGAATGTTTATTCGCCTCAACACAATTGATGGAAACTGACCTAATCTGCATTCTTTTTTTGCGACATTTCAAAAGTTCGCTGAAAATTCACTTGACAATTTAATGGAAACACGGCTATAGAGTTTAGAGTACCTATCTGTTTTCTCTGGAATTATCTGGGCTCTTATCAATGTAGTTGTGACTGTATAACGGCCCTTTTCTCTTGTGTGTGATTTCTTTTAACTCAAATCCATGTTAAATCCTGGGTTTTGGTTAACTTCAGTAAATAGGAATTCCAATTAATTTGCTACAGATAGAGAATTCATTCTCAAATTATTTGCCAGTATGTTGGGAGGGATATGTCATTACCATGCCAAAAGTTTTGGCATTTACCAATACTGGTATCGGATATTGGGTCAATACCAGGCTAATGGGGTATAGGTATCAGAGGAATATACTTAATACTACAATCTGATACCTAGAGCCATGTGCAATATGTCCGAAATTAAAGATCCCCTCCACTCAAAAATGTGTTAACTCCTCTTGGAGGCATGACTTTGACTATACAGGGCTGTGTTTCCCAGTTTTGATGGACCTTAACGTTCTACGAAGGTTTCTAAGGTATACCTTTCAAAGGGAGCTCGTTTTTGTCTCACAACATACAGGCAAGAGCAGGATATCCCCTGATTACCGCTGACTTTTCCTTGCAGTGCAAAAATGATCGTAGATGAAAGGAAAAAGCATGCCTGTGGAAATTGATCATGATTCATTTCTATAGGCTATTGGGTATGCAGTGGCATTTCAACCTGGGTCAGTAGAGTAACGAGGGTATTAAATTAAATATTGCCAAAGCATTTGATAGCCTAGTCTGCCCAGCAAACATAATGTGGTGGCAAATATTCTCCGGTCCAGCAGCAAACATGACTGAGGTGTGTTACATTTTCATGGTTTCCTTCCCTCAACCACTCACCCTTATTGCTCAGAGGAATATAAGGCCTTATCATATACTATAGAGGGCTCACTTAAAGGAAGTCAGGAAAAGAAGGGGACAGGGATATACGAAATAAGCTAACAGAACACACCTTAGTTTGTCTGCTCGCAAACAGTGGCAGACACCAGCAGTGGGAATAATATAATGCAGCCTGTTAATTATTTTGGTTCTAGACAGACATTTATGGATGGCTTTTATAATTTGCATAGGCTAATTGGGACAAGCAATGCACGTTACCCAAGATAGTAGGCTTGCCTAAATGCCTAGATGTCTCTAATAGCTGTGTGATGTCTCTAATAGGCCAAACCTATCATGGTCCAGTATGTGATAACTTGACACCTTTAGCTTTAGGATACACAGAAAGCAGAGTAGGTATTGACATGTCTTGAAAAAATATAAGCTGCTGACTTGGAATTCCTGGTAAATATCAATGGATGCTTGTTGCCAATTTGCATATTCATAGATCCTTACATTCTCAATGAGGGTAAAGGTGCAGGGATGCTGCCAAACCATTTTCAGTAGTTTATTGAACAATTTGGTGGAAAAACATATTTAAACAAATTAATATTCAATATAGAACATTATTTAAGGGATTCAAATAAACTGGAGGGGATCTTTTAAGCAAAGCGACTTGACTTTCTACATTTTTGACATCTAGAAAGATGTTACATGGCAACATGTCAGAGCTTAAGCTATTAATAATACACCAGAATTTTTGTAAAACCATTTTCATCACACCATTTAGTTATCACGGCAGACTGTTCATCTGGTCTTACTAACGGTCCACATGTCATAAACTGGTGGCCTTATCCTTTAACCGAGATATTTGTTATACTGTTCAGTAAAAGCAACGAATCGGATGGGTACTCTGTATCGTCCCATCCTTAAAGTTTACAACTCAGAATCAGTATTGGCAGTGAAAAAGTTGGAAGAAAATCAACTTCTAACATTACTTGAATTTTACAGGAAGTTGACCCCGACCCTGAGTTAATTTATTGAATCTTCTCTGACGTCTTTCCTCTCTCTCTCTCTCTCTCTCTCTCTCCTCTCAGAGACATATATGTGTCTGTCGGGCCAGTTCAAGTGCACACGGAAGCAGAAGTGCATCCCTCTGAACCTGCGCTGCAACGGTCAGGACGACTGCGGTGACGGAGAGGACGAGACAGACTGTCGTAAGATTTCTTTTGTAAACTACTGTATTAGTGTGCCGCGCGGCGCCCCCACACATAGTGTGATGTGTTTTTTTTCCATTAAGCTTTGTGCACAGTTCAGTTCAGCATGGGTGCAGTAGAGGCATGCTGGGAAGAGGCCCCGATATATGACACATTTGGGCCTCATGCAAGAACCGTGTCTACGCACTGATATGATCTTGAATTGTGCGCACAGACAATGTAAGCAATTTTGTGGCGTTCACCAGTTTTCTCTTATTTTAGATTTGTTCGTTGGTATGACCAAAACTTTAGTCCCACAATCCCACTGCTCAACCACATTTTGATAAAGAGTGAGTCCATGAATAATTTGCCTCACGCATGGAAACACTAATTCTAATAATTGCAAACTTAAAAAATATATCAAAACATACAAATACATATGATGCATATTAACACTGCATTTATATTATGTTAGTAATACAAACAAAAAAGGCATAATATATTACTGGGCTTAAATTCATAACGAAAAGACAGGGAGAACCCATAAATTTGTGGATAAAATAGCCTATTTGATACTTGATTAAATAGCCTATATCTTTGGGAATAAGGTAGAAAAAGGTGCTTGATTTTAGAATAGATTACCATCAGAGATGTGGTAGGTCAGCTTTGATCACTGTCTAAAGACCATAGCAAACAGTAGTTCAGCCACTTATATAGTTTTGTCGCTGCTCTACTGATGCTCTGGAAAATTATGTTTTTCGTTACGGTCAGTTGATGAAACAAAATCTGTCGCAACTTTGCTGCTCTACCAAGTTACATCAATATCGAAGAATACTGAAGAAAGGAGGAAATTCAGCAACGCTTTTAGAACAATAAACGTTTATTGCTAAAAACCAACGCATAAATACACAAGAAACACAAAATATTTTCTGGTAAGAGTTTTATTACCTGTAAAACAAAAAATTCCATCTTTCATGCCCCCTGTGGTAACGTTTATGTAGGAGAGACAGAGTGCTCTCTGAAAGACTGAAACACTGAACACAGGAGTTCTATCAAGAGACAGGATTTGAAAAACCCAATTGCCAGGCACTTTAAGGAGGCTATGCATCCCTTTCATAGGTTTTGAGATGGTCTCCCTAGCTCCAGGAGGTAGTGACAGCCACGTGCAAAGAGATTAAAGCTAGAATGTACAGCTACCGCACCATTAGAGGCAAGTTCAGAAAACTTTTCTACCCAGAAGACAACACTGCTTCTTCCTAATTTGAGATTCAATGGTGGTTGGAACACTGAATTTTCCGCATTACTGCCACTTAGTGTTAAGAGTGATGGGGATCTATAACTCATTACAGAATAAGTCAGAGCCTCTAGGTAGCGGTGTACACATGAGAACAGTCAATCGCCCCTACGCATGTAGACTCAGGTGAGATCATCTGACTCGCATGGCGTCAGGCCATGGGGAACGGGATTTTTCAGAAGAATGAATGAGGAGTTTGATCTTAAATATTTCCTTTAACTTATCGTTTTTTTTATTGTTGTTTTATTGTATTTCCATTATGTTTTTCTTTTGATGATGTGTCTCTTTAAAGGTCTACTGCCAACATGTTCTTACTTCACACCATATCAGGTGAACTCAACTGGTTTTTAGATTCTGGCATATCATTGGTCTGTTTTGACCTTAGGTGGCCATCTTGTATGTACTTTTTTTTGTTTTGTTAAGTCGGCCGAAACACGTTGGTTTATTGTTCAACAAGTGTTGCTGAATGTCCTCCTTTCTTCATTTTGGTCATCTCACACAGCAGCATTTGTATTTTGTATTTCTTTCACTTTGCTCCATTTTGGAACGGCGTAGGTTATTAAGTAGAATTCCGCTTCTGTGTGTTCTGCTCACGACACGACACCTGGCCTTATATGGTATTTTTGGGGCATTCATTATGGTAATTGGCTATGCATGGCGATGCACATTCAATTTAAAAACAGGTGGCATTCAATATTAAACCCACATGCACAAGAACAATTTGGGGGGGTTAAGAACATTACCTGACGTTGATTTCTCATACACACTTCTCTCAAGAGGAAATTTAAGAGAAATAAATTGAATGTTCTTGCATGAAGCCCATTCTGTCATTTTCTGAACTCTCAATGTTCATTTGCATATAAGTAATGGTTTTGTCAAATGATGTGGGGTTTTTTTCTTCATATTTTTCCTTGTGATTTCTTAATCCGTATGACCTAATGATAATTTCAGAATATTCATGTATTTTGTAACACTTTACACCGGCTTTGGTCCAGCATGTTAATCCAGGTAACAGTGAAGGTGACATATTCTATATTCAACAGAGCATAGCTGGCTTTATTATTTGGAGTAGAGAAATAATAAAGGTATCGTTAGGAGGTTGCCATTCTCCTCTTTTCAAGAGTATCTCAAAATATGTCTGGGGTTCAATGTGACTGAAAATGACAGAGCAAGCCACATACTTTGGGCTGGCTTACTTTCAAAGGCTGCCGGCAGGCATGCGGTCATCCAGTCCCTCACCCACGCCGACAGGTCCAACTGCACAGTATTCAAATGGAAATTCAGAGGGTGCTGATATTGTACAATATTCCATGGCAGTACGGGCACAGCGCGGTTACCGGTGCCATGGAACAGCTCTAAATCGTCAGTATTACATTCAAATCCATTGTCCTTGTACATGTCTCAAACATGGCTTTTGGATGTAGAGGCCCTTTATGGAATAATCCCCATTCTGGTCGTCCCCCTTTACAACAAAGTCTGAAAGGTGGAATATTACAGGTTGAGATGGATTTCCCCAAAGGTCTTTATTTGACCCAGCGAATCTATTTCAAAAAAGCGCTTGGACAGACTATACAGTGCCTTATAAATGATATGTAGTCAGTGATTAGGTATTCCGGAGGTGGGCCTTGGTTATAGCCCGTTCTTGCAAAAGAAGATTAGATATCATTGAATTACAGAGTTGATGGGAACATATTTTCACTACCATGATGTAACTCTGGCTATCAGCACATCACACTTTCGACAAGTGTTTCAGACAGGAACGGAGAGGGAGAGAGAGAGAGAAGGAAAATTTTTCTAAGCTCTAATTAAGGTGAGGGCTAATTACTTCACCCCCGACTCAAAGTCCTTGCATGATTGGATGTGGTTTTGAATGTGTTCTTTTTTTTTAATGAACACTGAGCCAGTGAAAGGAAAATGTTATCTTTAGCCGTGAGGTTTTTACAGTAAGTAATCCTGCTCTGCCATCGCTGGCTCTGGCTTGTGCCAATGCTTTAATGCCAATGGATGACAAGGATGAGTAGGGGGAGGGGTTTGTTGAGGAAGTTCAGGTCGTAGCCCTTGTTCTTGGGGTACCATATTTTGAGCTAGTTGACTGGACTCTCAAGTCAACACGAATAATAAAAATGTCCCAGACTCAATAGAGTCCTGGGGTGCCGGTTGATGGCATGCATTGCCTTGTATGCCTGCCCATCTGTATAGACTCTATATATCTGTCTTCTGTTAATCATCTGTCTGTCTATAGTATATGTCTGTCTCTCTCTATACAGTATATACTGTATCTGTCTGTTTGTCTGTCTGTCTATCTTTCTGTATATATTAGGGCTGTTGGAGCGAATTTCGGGAGTCGAATATAATTCGAATAGTAAAAATGTTATTACTAATCTAATGCTGAAATTACAATTCGCGGGCATGACAAAGATGCTTTCATGCTGCTTAGTACTGCTAGCTTCTTCGACCCGACGAGACCAACAGCAGGAGTTACGTGAGAAAGTGAAAGGGGAGCTGACAGTTATTGTGGCCTATTTAAGTAACATCCACTTCCATTCAGCCAGCAATTAGATAAGCAGGTCATAATCACTCTCATGTCAGACTGAAAAAATATAGAGGCGGGCCAAAACGCAGATAAACTTCCTTTCAACGAATGGCGGTTCTCGTCCAAGCACAATGAAGCCC
>OMKL01133645.1:0-11041 GCA_900302295.1 Parasudis fraserbrunneri
TTTTGAAGTTTGAGTTTATTTATTTGCAATCACAGTGTACACTGAAAAAAATTGCAGAATTTACAAATGTAAAAAATGACTAAAAGTTCTAAAAACATACTATAACAACCTATCCAGGCACACAAAAGTAAAAAATGTCTAAAAACGGACTAAGAAGACTAAAAGTTCTAAAAAACATGCTATACCAACTTATCCAGGCATACACACACACACACACACATCAACACACCAAAAACAACAGAAACAAGGACTGTTTGCACTGTAATTGGTGCAATAATTGTAATTACCTCTGCACTGTAATTGGCTTCAATATAAAGTTTACATTTTGTAATATCCCTTTCTCAAATGTTATTACATTATTTTTTCTTACCAAAACTAACATAATCATATCCCCAAACGACGGGAATATTATGGATTCGCCCCGACCATCGCCACCACTGGGGTTCGGGCGGTGCATCCGCTGCGGCAGATCCTACGTGTGAACGCGATAACTAGAATAGCTTTCATTTGAATATTTTCAAATTTGTGGTGCACATTCATGACCCCTAGTGGAAGAACCCTGTTGATTTTGGTGACTCCCTGACCTTTCCTCTAGTGCCACCATCAGGCCAAACTTTCAATATTCAAATTAGTGTATCTCAAAGTAGTGTATCTCCTGATCTGTTACTCATACAGTCATGAAACTGATATCCAGCGATATGTCTACTCATGGACAACAAATTTACCATAAGGACCTATCAAGTCTGCCATCTTTGAATTTCCGCCATTTTTATTTATTTATTTATTTATTTATTTTACACTTTTTTTCCCTACTCCCCCTAGCCTGTTTACCTGATTCTCACCAAACTTGCTGTGAGGAATCTGGGGACTAACATCTTTAAATGTGTAATTTAGCAAATTGATAGATCATACCATATGACCGCCAGATCCAACTCTTTATAAGCATTCACGCTATTGTAAGGTGTTGTGTATAAAAGTACTCGGTATGCGGAAGCACACGCCTACTCTTCACCTCTCACTGCTCACTACAAGCACAGAACCAACGACGAGCTATGTGCCACACACACTGAATCGTTATGTCGTATTTTTGGCATATTATGTTATACAAAAGAATGATGTCATGCGTTGACAGTAAAGTGTAAAGTGTCAGAAATATATGTAAGATTACTGCAAAGTAGTTAAAGGTTGAACAATTCAGCTGGGAACCGTTTTGGGGCTAGTAATTGGGTTGATACGTTGGTATACTCTACCTTGTGAAAGCGGTGGGTATGCTTTGTATGGCCATGTATAATCTTAGTTACACTACTAGTTATATCTCTTCCATGACCAACCAATAAATGTAGCATAAGTAATCATTGTTTTTATTTTACGTTATGTAGATTAGTTGTCTTCCCTTACTTCAACAACTGTATATGGAGGTGTACAAACTAGAAAATTCTATATCCTTGAGGTGATTGAAATAAAGGGTAACACTTAACAATAATGGTACATTTATTAACATTTAGTTAATAGTTATAAGCATTAATTAACTAATGTCTGTAGTAATCATTTACTAATGGTGTGCATGTTAACTAAGGTATTAATATAAAAGGTTTCTAAAGATGTTAGTTAATGTTGTAATTGTAAAGTTAAAAACATGTACCCCTTAAGTAAGACTTAATAAATGCATGAGAGTGCTTTATAAGCATTACTTAACCATAATTAGCCATTAATGAATGCTGTTTGTGACCCTTATTGTAAATTTGAAAACACGTATCCCTTATGTAACACTTCATAAATGCCTAAGGGTGCTGAATAAGCATTACTTAAACATAATTAAGGATGAAGCCTATTGATTTTGGTGACCCCATGACCTTTCCTCTAGCGCCACCATCAGGCCAAACTGAGAACAAGATATCTCGAAAAGTAATGGCTGGATTGCTATAAAATTTGACTGTTGTACAGTCACAACATTTGCTGTGCACATTCATGACCAGAAGAGGAAGAAATCTATTAATTTTGGTGGCCCTGTGACCTTTCCTCTAGCACCACCTTCAGGCCAAACTTTCAATTTTCAAATTACAGTCACAAAATTTGCGGTGAACATTCATGACCCCTACAGGGGGACAACTATGGATTTTGGTGACCAATGACCTTTCCTCTAGCACCGCCATCAGGCCAAACTGAGAATGGTTAGAGAAACAGGCTTGTGACCAGAAAGTCACTGGTTCGATCCCCCAGACTGGCAGGAAAGGTCTGGGTGGGGGAGGGAATGAGTAACACTCACCCCTTCCTCAATACCAGTTACTTAACAATATAGAACTTTTCTACTAATAAATTATGTTCTGGAGCATGTAGTGAAAAAATTGACACCACCGGCGCTTTAACACACTGCTCACCTTTGCTGCTATGGTCTCAAATGGTCTGGTGTGACCGGCTTGGTCAGCCTTCTCGCTTTAAGGCATATTACTGTATTAACTAATGTTAATGAATGTACCCTTATTGTAAAGCGTCACCAAATAAAGTGTTTCACCCTAAAAAACGACGCCAAATTAATGAGTCAATTTTGTGAGCAAAGGTCTTAAAGTCGATATCTGATTTTGAAATGAAACTCAACTGTTGACTAATCTTTTGGACTCGCCTTTCCAGAGACAAACAGACAAATGCAGCCAGAGGAGCCGATTATCGTCTGAGGCCAGGAAGGATGTTGTCACCGTGTGATGTCACAAAAGGAGAATGGCCAATCAACTACAGCTGACTGCCCTCATTCTGTCTGCCTCTCCTGTTTGGTTCTGTTGAAGGGCTAGTCAGCCAGAGCCTGGATGACGCTATAGCCTGTTATCAGTACCAGCACAAAGTCTGAATTATAAACTGTGGACATTAAACTGGTGGGAGAGGTGGAGAGTGTAGTGGTGCAGCAAGGACATTTATTGGACTGCGAGAGGGAGAGAGAGAGAGAGAGAGGGACAGACAGAGACACGGATCGGATACAATCAGAGTGAGCACATGAATTGAGAGTGTGTGTGTGTGCGTGTGCGTGTGCGTGTGCGTGTGTGAGTGTGTGCACATGCATGTCTGGGACACCATTCAGAGTTTACTGTATCCCTGTGAGTGCACACGTGTGTGTGTGTGTGTGTGTGTGTGTATGTGCAGAATGTTCATTAGAATGTAAGAGTATGCGAAGACCTGTTCACCTTTATGCAAAGACCTGTGTGTACCTTGCTACAGGATCTTGCTACGTATGCTTCCTGGATGACGTAATAGGGGAGTGGCCAAAATAGTAAACTGCCGAATACAATAAACATACATCTGGTTCTGCTAGCTCTGCTCCACATTCCAGTTACCTATTGTCAACTCGATCTCAAGTCTTTTGTGAGTCATTTGTACGAGCGAGGGATACATTTAACAAACCTATTTGGATTCCGTGATTCTACTGCTTGTAAGTTTATCTCTATGCAACCCCAGGCCTCTCTCTGGCTACCTCGGTTTATTTCTTTCTTCTTCTTCTTTTTTTTTTCTTTTTCTAAAATATCAGTCTCAGGGGGTTCCAGCAGGTGAGCTAGGCTACTTTTCCTCCCTACCTTGCCATGACATTTAAAAAATGAAAGGTATGCTATCTAAAATGACCGACATGGCTTGGGTTGGCTGGTTACCACTAGGACAAATATGGACAAATATGACAGATTGTCATCTAGTCATGTTTTAATTTCCAGGTTCAGATTTTAGCATTGAATGGTGCTGAATATTTATGAATTCAGAATCATGCTGCTATAGATTTGCCACTGGGCACCACATTGCACATTTTCTCATAGGTAGTTACATCCTGGCATGACACCCTCTGTTTATTTAGATGTACAGAGTAGAGATGACTGTTTACCTGCTCAATCAATTAGGTAAGGAGGTGTTGCCAAACCCACAATGGACTGAAACAAAAAAAAAGAAATATGGAACTGCATCATCAGTTCCTACAGTTTAACTACAGTTAAACATGTCTAGTATCCCTCATGGCCGTTCTGTAGATAATAACATTCAGTTTAGATTTGTATTTTACACTTTGATTTATGGATGTGAATTTTTCTTTAGCCATCTGTATTCATTCTGTTAACACATACGTGTATAAAGTATTATAAGGACATTCATAATCATATGTGTGATTATAAGTGTGGTTACTGACACACATGATACCTCAGGGAGCAATAACCAATAACCAAGGCTAATATATTGGAGGCTAAGTCACCGGTAAGCCACCCAATGAGAGATGGGGATACAGCACATTGAACAGAAATGCAGATACATTGTAACTGTGCACTGTGTTATACCCCAATTTTTTCACAGGATATGACGCAAAATGACGGTAGTGACATCTCCTCTGTTTACCCTCCTTGTCAATAACCAGACTAAATGGCAGCCAATATGGGCCTGGTCTCAGTTGGCTTGATGAAGAGACAGAACGTGTAATAAGCCTGTTATAAGGGCCCCTAATGGCTCACACACTGTTATAACAATCTACTGAATCCTTGAGACAAAGAACCAGACCATGAGTCCATTTTAAAGGCCCCATGAGGAATGTTCTGAGTATACAGGTTCATTTTTTGTTTCAAAACTGAGAAGACCACTGTAGAACAAAGCTCATTTGGGTATAAAAACACAAACAAACAATTCTGTGGGTCCATAAAATCAGTCTCTCATTCGTTGTCAAAGGAGCAGCTCCAGACTTTCTACTTGATCACGAGGTTTTGACTAAAACGTTTCAAACGTTCAAACGGTTCAATTACAAGTATGTTTTACATAAAGTGTGACTTTTATGTTTTATATCGTTCCAACTTTGGTGATTTCTATGTTTTTGCTTGCATTGAACAGTACATGCTTGTGCTGTGGGCAAATTTGATGAATCTAAGGACCATGAAACTCATTAAAACCCCAATGTAGAAATTCAAAAATACATGGGTGTCAATCTTAATTTAAACAGACCACAAAATCTAGACATTCTCATATATTTTTTCTTTCTCCCTGCTTTAGCGATGCTACTGGCTATGTTGCCATAGCCTCTTCAAACCCCTGCAATGTAAGGTAAGGTGAATAAAACTGCATCGGGTTTATGTGCTAGTACACTAAAGAATAGTTTACATTTAGTTAGATTTGCAGTCATGCAGTCAAGTTCACTACATTTGTCTGTAACCATTTGATCTTGTGCCTTGTAATACTGCAACCACTGATTCTACTGCAAGACATCCTCTCTAAGTGGCCAACATATATAATCTATACACACACAAGCAAACACAATCTCTCTCTCTCTCACACACACACACACACTCGCTTGCTCACACACACACACGCACACACACACACACACAGAATATCACACCTTTAAGTAAGGTTAAGTAAAGCGGGGTTATTGATCTTGTGATTGATTTGCTATCACGTATTCAAGGCAAAACCACTCTCTAACACATGAAAGCATTTTGGGATAAGATATGATCTGACGTTGGGTCAACCGAGAATATGCTTCAAGAGAATTGTGTGCACATATTTAGACAAGATAGAATGCAATGTGGTCTAAAATAGTTTGTCATTAATTCATGGTGGTTGTTTGGGGGTCTTATTAGAGAAGAAACTGGGTATATTGTGCCTTACAAGTTTAAAATAGGGAGTTCTTTTGATTATTACACATAGAATGAGATTGGGTATTTCTTCTCTCTGTAAAGGTAAGACTTTATTTGAAGCGATGTAAACATAACATATGATATAAACATGACATAACATTTGATATAGGCATGAACTTATTTCTTTTTTTTTTATGTTTATGACTGTTGTCATTAACTGCAAGTCGGTTGATAATGTCAACTTCAATGCAAAGGTTGATGTCGTTCTGGACGTCTTTGACATGACAACTTGACATTGTCCATGGTGACATAATGTGACACAAAAATGTTATAGCAGGCCTCATTATCAAAAATAAAGATACGATTTGGTTGTATGTGTTAACACTACATTAAGCATACTTATGTGGGTTATACCAGCGTACATAGTTGCGACTGTCATGTATATTTTCCTTGAACTCAACTGTGGTAGAATTTGGAGTTTTCGCATACATATCACACATTCACATGGATTCAGGCAGACGGTTTTGCAGTAACAGCACTTTTAGGACGGCAAAGGAAAGAGAAAAGAAAAGTGGGACATGGGAAATACAGGATGACATGTTGCTATGGTGATGGTATTGTTTACCAGCAAGCTAGCTAACGGTGACTTTGCTCTTCGAGCAAGCTTGCTATAATCTGCTAACGCTAGTTCAATGATATAGCATAACTAACGTTCCAGATATTTCCTTGTATTCTTCCCAGCTCTGTTAGCTGGCTGCCTTTTGTCAGCTTTTTATCAAAATCTCAGTAACATTTCAAACTGTGATCATATCATAATTCTGGGTGTTGTTGCACCAAAATTATTAGCTTCTAATTGTCCAGATATAACATGTTTACTTCATGTGCATTGTAGTCACCTAACAGTTGTAAATGTTGTAAAAAGGCAATGCCATCTACCGTTACCATTGCCAGCATTCTCTGCCGGCTGCAACTCATTTTACCGTCCTGCTCTCGTCCATTAAAATGACCGTCTGCCTCAATCCATGTGAATGAAGTGTTATTACACATACATATCACATACATTAAGTGTTATTACACATACATATCATATCATTAAGTGTTATTACACATACATATCAAATCATTAAGTGTTATTACACATACATATCATATCATTAAGTGTTATTACACATACATATCATATCATTAAGTGTTATTACACATACATATCATATCATTAAGTGTTATTACACATACATATCATATCATTAAGTGTTATTACACATACATATCATATCATTAAGTGTTATTACACATACATATCATATCATTAAGTGTTATTACACATACATATCATATCATTAAGTGTTATTACACATACATATCATATCATTAAGTGTTATACTTCCAGATGCTCTTTGAGCAGCGTCATCAACACTTTCCTTGACCTTCTACTATAGTGGTATAATTTTTCTTTTTTTCCAAATCTTTTAAGATATCATGAACTGTTATTACTGATAATATAACAAGAGAGAGACTAAAACAGTGACAGAGAGAGAGGGAAGGAGAGAAAATGAATAAATAAATGCATTCTGCTAATTAGCTCAAGCTCTGAAATGTACATTTAAAATGTCACATAAAAGCAAGTTGATGGAAATAAGTATTGAGCTGTGATTTAAAAGACACAACTGTATCAGCCAGCCTAATTTGCTCAGGCAAGTAGGGCTGGGCTCTCCAGATCTAGCAAAGAGAGTAGTATCTCCCTTTCTGTCCTTGATGACTTGTGATCTTAACAAGGCTGAATTACGCCACTAGGGGGCCCTGGGGCAAGGAAGTGCTGTGCCCCCCATGTCCATCAGGAGACAGACATAACTGGGGTCCAGGGGCATGCTACCCTGAGAGGAAAAAAACAAAAACAAAAAAACAGCTCTGAAATACTAATTTCTAGGACCTTTTGGTAAAGGATATCTGACAAAATTGTACTTTAAACAGTATACTGGGGCCTGTTCAATTAAAGTCATGCTTGCATGGGCACATATTCCAATTGAAATGAGTGAAATGAGGCAATCAATATAGACAAGAATCCTTGGGTGGTCTATGGCCCCGGGACATTTGCCCGGTCAGTAATCCAGGCATGAATCTTAACACATACAACCAAATAGTGCATTTATGTTTGATAATGATGCATGTTATAGCATATTTTTTTTACAACAAGTTATGTCACAGATAATTAGCTCTGGTGGCTCCTCCAGTATGCTCCAGCCCTCAATGTGTACAATAACAAATGAAAGCTGTGGCAGAAAGTAACGGAGGGTGCCGTTTCTCCACCAATCAGAGACTGGGGGCTTTAATAAGTTGTCATGTCACAGACATCCAGAACAATGACAACTTTGCATTGAAAGTGACAGAATCAGCGGAATGACACTTAATGACAGCAGTCATAAACATTCAGACATCAGTCCATGCTTATGTCAGATGTTATATCATGTTGATGACAGCTTTAGGTCAGCCCTATCCTTTAAATAGTATTACCAAAGTTATTTATTCATTGATAGAATAGAATACTCTCACTGAAAACAGAAAATATCAGCTCATCTAAAGCTCATCTCCATTGTGGACCTTATTAGTGTCTTTTTTTTTTAAAGTTAATAAATAGCCGAGCATGAGTATGCAGCAATAACAATCTTATTGCAAAGACTTTGGAACATGGAGGATATGGTTCAATGTCCACATGACAGGAACACCTTTGGGACAGCAGTGGAGCCAGTTACTAGGTCATGTCTCCCTCTTGTGGTAAATATTGGGCAACTGCACCTGACAAACAGGCTTGAGTGCCTCACTGAATTGCAAGTCACTCCTACATGTAGCAGAACTACTGTAGGTCTATTAGATAACCAGTGAATTTGATCATCAAAGTCCTTGTGTTGCACAGAGGATGTTGCTGGAATATAAAACTATTTAGAGTCATAAATGTTGTCATTTTGTGCCATCTAAAGTCATGTACAGTGGAGTAGCCTATACAGTGGGAGATGTCATTGAGAATGTGTTGTTGGCCAATTTCTACTTTTATACTCTATATTAATAGTATTTCATGTATGTGTGCGTGTATTCGTGTGTGTGTACAGTATGTATGTGTGCGTGTAGTTGTGTGTGTGTGTGTGTGTGTGTGTGTATGTGTGTCTGTGTGTGTGTGTGCGTGCACACGTGCGTGCGTGTTGTGTAGTTGCATTGACTGAGTCTCCGTGTGTTCAGTTGTGTAGATGGACCTGCCGTTCTCTGAGTTTGAGCTAACCTTCATCATCATCGCCTTCGTCATCTTCTCCCTCTTCACCTTGATCTCGTTCTGTGTCCAGCCAGATTCAGGTATGGCAGATAGATGCCCCCCTCTGCATTGACACACATTCGTTTCTCAATAATGTCTTATTAGGTTGGATGTGATTACCCTCTTATACTTAAAGCTACAATCCAGAATGAATTTGATCATCTAACCATCTAAGCTCTGGGTGTATTCACATATTCTTGATATGTTCTTGAAGAGTTTGATTTGAAGATTGAAAATAAGCTTTTGAGAACTTTCTTAGTCCATTATAAGTCAAATTGCATGTCTGATTTACTCCATTGTTTACAGACATTTCAAACGTGAACGAACCTTAAAACAGCCTCAAACCTAAAAATAGCCTCAAACATCACGAACAGCCCCAAAAGTCATGTAAGACTCCTGTTTATCTGTCACATGCTGTCAGTACTTGTGTAAAATACTCACACAATACATGTCAGAGTGGAAAAAAAATCTCCAATAAATCACTATATAGACTAGAATAATGCACTCAGTAGAGTGCAGACCTCTGCCAAGGCCTAACAATTTCCCCACTTTACCGTTACTGTCGCATGCAACATTTTAATGGGCAGATGACAGAAACAAGATTTCCATATGGTGGTGCTAGAGGAAAGGTCACGGTGTCACCAAAATCAACAGGTTTCTCCCTCTAGGAGTCACGAATATTCACAGCAAATTGTATGACTGTACAACTAACGAGTCAGCAGATACGCTCATTTGGAAATGGAAGGTTTAGCCTGATGGGGGGGCGCTAGAGGAGATTTCATCATGAATGTGCACAGCAAATGTCATGCCAATCCAGCCATTACTTTTTGCGATATGGTGAGCAATGACAGACACACACATGCACACAGGGGTGAAAGCATAACCTCCCACCAAGGTGAAAGCAGTAAGAGGTAACAAAGCTGAAACAATGTTTCAACAGAAACCATACTGTGCTTTAAAGATTTTTTGCGGTTTGAATTTTTGAATAAAATCTACGTTTTGAAAGAGAATTGAACCCAAAACTGTCACACATACAAACACATCAATGTGTGTGTGTGATTCCTAAAGCGTGTGTTGTTTTTCAGAAACAAAAGTCGATGTCGAAGTGAAGAAGTCACAACGTCCAACTGAAAGAAAACACAGAGTGATCATCAAGCAAGCTGGAAAGAAGCTACTAACTGTTAAAATCTGAAATCTTAAATTTAAGATTTGAATGCTATAGGGCAGTCTTAGTGTTCTAGAGCAGGCTTTTTATATGTATGGTGACAAATTATTCACAATATAAAGACATTTTACATCAACATGTGAGGCTGTGAAAATGCTGGATAAAAGGTTTCAGTCACAATCTTAAAGGGAAGATTAACTTAATATATTTGCATTCATTTTGTTGTTTGCTGAGTCAGAGAATTTTGCCATTGTACACTATTGTAAATTGTAAATACCCATCTAAGTGTATCTACTGTATATCTAGTGGTATTGTACCTGTATCAGTGAAATGTAGCAATTTCAACAGACGCCAGGTTTTAGTTTTTGCCCTTTGACCTCACCACAGTTCATATACCCACCATATCTATTCAAAAGTTTTGAACGCCTTGTTAAATGTGACCAACATATCACAAACCAACTCCACTTCTTCAGCTTTTTTGTCCCCAAAATTACATTTTTAAACATGAAAAGCCTAATGTAATGTAATGACCACAAGCCAGAAAGAAACTATATAAAAAATATAATGGCACCACAAAGGTTTTGTGTATGTGTGTTTGTGTGTTTGTGTGTTTGTGTATGTCCGTCATCACGAGTCAATGCTAGGAATTCACCAATATCACTTTTTCACTGCCGATACTGATCGGTACACTGAAGTGTCCTAAACTGTACGTGTCAGCTGATACAACGGGCCGATCCGATCCATTACTTTGAATTTAGACCATTGGTTTCGGGTTATTGATTGAACAAAAAAAAAAGTAATTATTTTTCTCCATTAGAAATATCTAACATGCTTCTATGTGCCAAAAAACTGCAGAAATCAAATTGATTTGCTTTGATTTCTGACATGTTACACATAGCTCTTATAGTATTTGTGAAATTCTCAGACACCCACTGTTTTAATCTGATACCAGAATATCGGTACCTGTTCATCCCCAGCCAATGTGTCTGCATC
>OMKL01133647.1:0-11856 GCA_900302295.1 Parasudis fraserbrunneri
CACCAGAATTAGCGCATTGAGAGAATGTATAAGAGTGACTACTCTGCTCTCTCTGTTATCTCTCCACCTACAGGGTGAAATTAAATCACATGTAACAACACATATCTTCTCAGATGGGGGTCCCTGGGACCAAGTCTTATGAAATGAGGGTCCTTGACCTTTTCCATATCAATTTGTCCTTGACATGAAAAGGTTTGAGAACCACTGCCCTGAAATATATATTCACATAATGATTGCATTTTCCACCGATACGAGCAGTTGTGTGCATAACAGGTAAGTATCTATCAAACAGACACTGAGCAAGTTCACAGAGACGGAGTATGTGCCAGTAGGCCTATATGACTATGCTGATTTACTCATTTGAATGAATAATAATTGTGTACAGATTAAAGTAACTACAGTACTTGTATCATTATGAGGTGGTATTACATGGATATGTTTTCAATTGTACTTCAAGCATATTGAGTATGGCAAGCCGTTGGGACTAATATGTGATATAAAAAAAAAAGGCTACATGGCCCAAAAAAAAATCACTTGTCAGCAAAGCTTTTTTTGTTGTTGTTTGTTTGTTTGTTTGTTTGTTTGTGGCGATGCATTTAAAAGTACCACAGCCATGTAGCCAGGTAGCATTTTGGCATACATTTGCAAATTAAGCAGAAAATGACATCAACACCTGTCATTTCTAGAGGTTAAACCAAATATATCTGGGTTTTTTGGGGGGCTTTTTTTTGGCCCCATTGGCTCGCCATACATTGTGCAGATTCCTGTGTTTATAGATCAATATCACGCTCATAAAAATCATTGTTCAGTTCAACAGGGAGTGATCATTGCAGATGTTTTGTATGATTTTATAAGGCGATAAAGTTGTTTTGCGTTTTTATATTGGGATGTTTTTTTGGTTTTATGACTCGCACAAAGTCATTGAGTTACTAATGTCACATGACGGCTTCCTCATAAAAATGTTAACACGCTTACAGTTTTCATCTGCAGCTTCCTGCTTCTGGCTCCTATCTTCGGCTACCTCGGCGACCGATACAGCAGGAGGTACATTATGGCCAGCGGACTGACTGTGTGGCTCACGAGTACCCTGATCAGCTCTTTTGTCACAGAGTCGGTAATTTACACTGAGTTCATCACTACACACGCATACGCTGTATGAAAATAGACTCCTCAGTATCTCCACCTGCTATTCGTTTGATCTTACCCTGTTCGCACACCATCAGGTGTTTCAAAGGGAATACCTGAGCTCTAAGCTTTTTATGAAGGTGTTGTTGTTGTTGGTGCAGAATTGTGGGCATGACTCCATGATCCAAAGTTCATTCAGAGAAAGTTCAAACAAAATTGAGTGAGTCCACAATGTCAGTCCCCTTGGTCATTATCAATGGAGTAGTTTCATGCTGTACAGTTGTATGATACAGTATTACTGAGTGTTTTTAGTCTGTGGCTTTGGCAGCAAAGTGTTCCTGTTCACACATACTGTACCAACTGGACTGTCCAAAGCCATAAGTATACCAAAGGTTACTGCTTAAATTGTGTGGCATAAATTGTGCAGGTGATAGCAGATACCAGTAATACAGATCAGATCATTTTGACTGGGAAAAACATGTTTTTTTTAACCCTCTCAGGTGTACACTTTTTGGAATGTTCCCTTGGAACTCTACCTTGTAATCCTAGAACTCTGTAGATTTCAGAAGCCATTATCATTCATCATCATTACATTATTCAGTTCTCAAAATTCAATTGTCCACCTGAAAGAAGGAGAACTCCACCCAAAGTAAGAATTTGAATGTCTCATTTCCATGGCGTAGGAAAGTTCAATCAATATTTGTGAACTATGAGCTACTCTCTCCCAAAGTCAGAAACCAGGGAAGTGAGACTCAAACTTGCAATGTCATCCGGTATAAAGCGGGAGCTGCTCCACGGACAATGAATGGGACACTGATTTTGTGGACCCACAGAATGTTTGCTTTATTTTTCATACCCAGATGAGCTTTTTTTTTTCTATGGTAGTGTTCTCAGTTCTGAAACAGAAAACTAACCCATATACTCAGAACATTCCCCTGGGTGCTATCAGTATAATCTTTACCATTTCTTACCATTACACACTTAGAAGTCGCTTTGGATAAAAGCGTCTGCTAAATGACTAAACTGTAACTTCTCCCAATCCACTGTCTATGGAGCAGCTTCAGACCGTACACCCGATGACATCAGAAATCTGAGTTTTAAGCACTCTGGTTTTCGGATATGGGAGAGAGCTGTTCATATTCGCCAATATTTCTGGACTGTATTTTAGACCACAGGAATAACATGTTTGGGTTTCCGAAATTGGGGTGTCGTTCCCCTTTAAGACCTCTCGAATTGGTAGCCCCGGTAACCCCAGTGTCATGCCGCCCCCTCAGCACTTCTGGGTGCTGCTGTTCATGAGAGCCCTGGTGGGGACAGGGGAGGCCAGCTACTCCACGGTCGCCCCCACCATCATAGGGGACCTGTTCTCCGGCCCCCAGAGGACCATCATGATCTCCGCCTTCTACATCTTCATCCCTGTCGGGAGGTTAGAGCGCCGTTGCTTATAATAATATAATAATATAATAATAAGATAATAATAATGTATAACTGTTATAATAACAGTAAAACTATAGTGTACATGTGGGGGTTCCCCCCCCCCCGTATGTACAAATGACTGAAGAAATACTGTAATGAATCACTAGAGAAATAATCATATACTGTACGTAGTATTTTTATTGTAAAACCGCAGGGATATTATAGTGATTCACCATTTCTAGAATATTCCACTGTAGAAATACTATGGTGAATCACTAGTATTTCAATGGTAAATCAATAGTGTACATGAAAAAAACAAACGAACACAGGAATACTATAAATCACGACAGTATTTCTGTGGCAAATCTCTGTATTGTGTTCTTTTGATGTTCTCTCATAATTCGAGGTTAGAGTTCTACAACCCCATTGCTTTCAGCGATCATTACAATGTTGCTTTTGTCAAAAATTCCAACCGCACTGTGTCAAAACTAGGTAACAACCTTCCATTAAGTTTAGGGAAATCGGCAACATTGTATGCAAATCCATCAAAGACAGGGCTACACCGTGACACTTTGAATTTTGAAGGCCAAATCGGTTGTAGCTTATAACATGCTTGTATAATAAATACCACATTACTATATTATTATGTTATTTTCTTTATGCTAATGTCAGAGCTATTTATTGTCAATATTTTACGGTAATAAATGGCTTTGGCTAATGTAACCCACCTGGATTTGAACCCGGGTCCCTTACATGGGAAACCAAACATCTACCGGTCAGCCAAAGGGGAATGCCTCCTGACCAAGGGAGATATTAGGCTTACTAGGCCTCAGGCCAAGGCAGATATTAGGCTTATTAGGCTTCAGGCCAAGGCAGATATTAGGCTTACTAGGCCTCAGGCCAAGGCAGATATTAGGCTTACTAGGCTTCAGGCCAAGGCAGATATTAAGGCTTACTAGGCCTCAGGCAGGGCTGCTCACTATGACGCGGTGAAAAAGTGTTAATATTCTGCTTGTTCTAGTGGTCTTGGATACATTGTGGGATCGTCAATGGCCCGTGCCACAGGAGACTGGCGTTGGGCCCTCAGGGTAAGACCATTCATATAGTATGCATCCTCACGGTCTCCGCATTGGCATCGAGAGATATACCAGAGTATGTTTTCTGTGTTGTCAGCTGAGTCCCATCCTGGGCATGATTGGACTTGTCCTGCTGGTCGTCCTGTGCCCCGACCCCCCCAGAGGGGCAGCAGAGACCCACGGGCAGGGAATGGTAGCGCAGAGCTCGTACCTGGAGGACATCAAGTACCTTCTGAAAAAGTAGGTGAAGAGATGAACGCTCTGTGATACCGTTGCGAAATACCTAAAATGACACCCCACCAAAAAAATTAAGAAAAAGGTACACACATGTCAAAGAAGGTACACACATGCCGAAGAAGGTACACACATGCCGAAGTGGGGGAGCGCACCTACAGTCTGACTGACAATGAGCAGTGAATGACCAGAAGTGGGGCAGCCCACTACTAATCTGTGCATACTGTATGTGTAATTACGAGACACTTTGAAAAGGCATTTTCTCTGCCGCCTAACTTTGCTGTTACTCATTACTACTATTATTATTATTATTATTATTATTATTATTATTATTATTATTATAAAAAAAATTATCCTTAGAAAAACTATTTTGCAGGTTATCATACCTGGAGACACAATAGAGGTTGATCTTTTCAGCTATGCTGGCATTTCTTCACTTTTCATCCATCAATGTTAATTAGACAATGATATATTGATCTGAAAATTCTATTTGGGTAGCGTTGGAAATTATTTGGTATCAATAGCTAAGTTGTGTCACTTAAACTTTGACAGTGTTTGAAAGAAGCCTTTCTATGTAGAATGAGAGCACATTTTCAAATATATGGTAGCGTAAATTATTTTGAGTGACATTGTAACAAGCTCTTTATTTTTCAAATCATATTATTCTTTATTGACTTCCTCAATAGAATGATCATAAATGAGTGTAAAACCCCCCCCAAAAAAACAGATATCAAGAATTCAGTATTTTAGAGCTTTTCAATACATTTTGATGCCTTCAAATCGATATTCAATACTAACAATAAAAAAAGAAAACAGTGCCGCACCAATATGAATCTTTGATAGCCAGCCCTCTGCTCTTGAACTGCCCCTTCCAACTCTGCCTATGCCCCGTCCCTCCAGTAAGAGTTTTGTGTGGTCTTCGTTGGGAGTGACGGCCATCAACTTCGTGACCGGGGCCTTGGGTTTCTGGTCACCAACCTACCTGTCCAGAGCCCGGGTCAACCAGGGCCTGACACCTCCATGTACCAAGGAGCCGTGTGGCAACTCGGATAGGTACACCCTGTACTCTGACATGTGTTGCTCTCTATCTACCATTTTGTTCTTCAAACCTGTTATTGTATATGTCTTCTCCCCCCCGTTAATGTCATCCACTCCACCTGGACTACCCACAGTGCAAACTACCCACAGTGCAAACAGTGTTTAACACAACATCCGATTGTCATCTGTAGCATTACATTAGCGATAGCAAATGGCCATTACGACTAACGAGAGCTAACATTATCGAAACTAGTACAGTACCCGTTCAAAACATGGCGGTATGGAGTGTGTGTGAGTGTTTACAAACCTCTGATTATTAATTGCGCATTGGTAGGCTATGAACTAACCCTTAGCTATAAAACAACAAAGGCATACATTTCATGGCTGCCAGGAAAGTTTACAAAAACCTTTATCAACGAACTTGATCACCAGAATATAATGCATCGTAATTATGTATGAAGCGATCTCTGCCATAATAAAATCGCTGCTGTGGCTAACCTTCCTAACGGCTGGTCACCATATCAAAAACTGTAGTTATTACGCTACATAACGTTAGCTAGCGGTCTCAAGAGTTAATTGAGTAGGGTTACATTATCAACACAGTTTACCAACGTTCCTCAATCACATATGCATCAGAAGCTCCGGTCCATTAGAAATCAAATACACATGAAACGAAATGCACCTGTGGAACACATGAAACATTAGCTAAATAACAACACAATGAAATACCGGTGCCTCCATCACCCAGATGAATAACCTCTTTAACTGAGAGGGGAGAGATGAAGGAGTGTTCTGCCCATTCACCACTATACTAACTGCGCCGAGAGCTTTCAAGCTTGGCACATCGCATGCCCGTTTGGAACGCGTCCCCGTTCAGAATGGGCCGATTGATGAATATCCTTGCCTGGCCCCCGGAAGTGCAGCTTGCAGCGTTGTTGGGAACCGCTGTATTGCTGCTTGCAGCGTTCTTGAGAACCGCGCATCCTGTCGACTTCACATTAGACACTGTACTTACTTGGACCCTCAGCAATGCATCCACCAAGTGTGAAGTCGGTCGGATAAACGGTTCTCGAGATATGCGATGGACAGATATATACAGACAGACAGACATTCCTTCCTTTATAGTTAGATTAGATGCTACCATGCATTAGGAGGGAAAGTGTCAACATACGCCCTCTAGTGGTTGTGTTCCTCCCGCCAGAGGAGCACAACCACCAGAGGGCGACTCACTTCACCTCCCTACTGGACATTAGCTTGTGTACTGTAAATGTTACCATGTTTTCAAATGTTACATTTCCTCTCTCTCGAGTATAGACCACATTAACTTGACACCACGACAATAACAAACAAGTTACCTCCATGTAGACAACTCCAGAGACGAGTGCCCAGAGCTTTTGCATTGCCCACCTCACGACCAAGGTGTGAGAGCTAGCAAACGATTCTACTCACTGACACTGTGTGGCAGTTACAATTCAGTGTTAGCTATTTATTTGTAGGTTACGCCTCTATAGAACCGGTTTAATCTGACACAGTAATTGATGATGGGCTAATTCATCGCCATGCTTAAATGAAGCACTGCGACCCCAAAAGGCACAGCCTTTGGACATTTTTGTAGCTCACGTTGGGTAGTGTGGAGCTATACTTGTGCTTATAGTTTCTCTGCTTGCCGCTGTGTTACCATAGTTACATTTTTGAGTTTTCTACCTGGAAGTATCACCAAGCCCTTTGTATGCTAGCATTCTGATTTCTCCTATATATTTCTAGTGGCTAACTGATCTGGAAACTGTGCCGCATTGCACTGTGGGGTAGACCTGGAGGACCGAATGACATCAAACACAGTGGAAGACATCTTTAAAGTGACAATGTGCAATGTTTCTATTAATAAATCAAATTCTTGAGCATGGACAAAACAAATTGAGACCACCGGCGCTCTCAACGCAATGCTATCACAATCACTTGGGCTGCCATAGTCTTAAACGGTCTGGCGCGACCAGCTTGGTCAGCCCTCTCTCGATACCAGACGCACGCCTTGAACGAACGAGACGCGATTGTTTCTTTGTTCGTAGATCACAGTATTGAAAACACAGAGACAGTACCGCCTGCGGCCAGCAGGCGCCACTATTACACATTGTCACTTTAAAGGATGAGGCTGGTATAATAAAAATGTTATTCATATTGGCAACGTAGCCTATGAAAAGACCAAAACCAACAACGCATGTCTTCTACTTAAAAGTACAGTCCATCCAGTCAACACCAGATTATAGCTCATATCCAGAAGTCATAAAACTGTTAAAACAAGTCACAGAGCCGTAGTGTTTGTTTTGGTCAGTGTAATTCATCATTTCGATGAACACGAGCGTCGTAGTTTTTCCCAATATTACTTCTTGATGTGACAACGATCGCCTTCAATCTGCCTGAACCGCAACCACTTTTGTCATATTAAACCACTTATCTCATAAAAATAGTTCTGGAAAAAAAAAACACGATGCTATGCGACTTGATTCGACAAGTCGACTTCTGGATATGCGCTATAGTCTGGGCGTCGGCCGGACAGACCAACACCAAGTCGGAAGAAATGCATTGCTGGTTTTGGTCTTTCCGTAGGCTGCGGTGACGTTCTACCATACCTTCTTGAAAACATATTAAATTTGGATGGTGCGTTCTCACTCTCCCGTCGCAACTGCCACAGTTACATCTTTGGCGCGGTGACGGTGATTACAGGCATTCTGGGAGTGTGTCTCGGAACCGCCCTCTCCAGGAAGCTCAGGGTCCGATTCAACAAGGTGGACCCGCTCATCTGCGCTGTGGGCATGCTGGGATGTGCCCCCTGCCTCTTCTTCGCCATCACCCTGGCACCGACCAGCATCCCCGCCACTTACGTAAGAAAAAAAAACACTCTCTGCCGTCTTAAGAGTGAGATATTTTATTTTCTGTGAACTATTTTTGGTTTAAAACAAATGAGATGGCTTGATAGTAGGGCTGTGAAAGAAAATCGTTGATGCCTCTTGACACTGCATCCATGTGTACAGTTTTGAGGTTTTAATCAAAATGAGTGTGTGTTCTTCTCCATTAAAGTTGTGTTGTGAACTGCGACCTTGGTTTTAAGGTTTTAATTGTATTTATTAAATTATTGCTGAATGAATCAACCCTGTCGTCAATACATATTACACTTTTCAAAAAGTATCCAAATTGCTTGAAATTAATCAAACTGTAGTCAAAATGTAAGGTTTTATTATGTATCATAATATCTTTGCTTAAATGTTTGAATTTCAAATTGCCATTCGCCCTCCAGGTCTATCCCTCAGTGTAATGCAGCATTGTTTCCCGCTTACTTGGCTACTAGCAAATAGTTAGGAAATGTAGCACTTTTTACTTGTACTAGTACTACTAGTACTAGCACTTTTTATTTAGTAACATTAGCTAACATTATGTCCAATGGTTGGTAGCGTTTCAATCTTTGATAACAGTTAGTCATAACAGCCGGTAGCGAATACTCAGCTACTTAGCGCTAATGCTAGCCAAAAAGCAGATAGTTAGTCGTATTTGCACTGTGGGGTAGACCAGGGGGACAGAATGACATCAAACACTGGGGGAAGAAATCTTTAAAGCGACATTCTGGGAAGACAGCAGGAGCCAGGCTAGCCGCTCCTCCACCCCCCCTTCCAGTCATTGTGCTAAGCTAAGCTTGCGTGCAGCTCTCTACTGAACGCACAGAGAGGAAATTGGTATCTATCTTCTTGTCTGACTCTGGGGAAAATGGCGGGTGAATTTACCAAAATGTTGACGTGTTCCTTTGACACAAATGTCCAATTTTTCAGCGCTTTTGTAGTAAATGATAGCTCTTCTATTATGTGTCCCTTCAGGTGTTTGTTTTCATCGGAGAGACACTAATATCACTGACCTGGCCCATTCAGGCGGATATTCTCCTGGTGAGCTTGAGTTTTGTTTTTGTATTTTTGGGATGGTATTGCAATATTATGCAGTAGAGGGTACACAGGACCACCATTGATACTGCTTCTGGTAGCGTGGCTATATGGGTAGGGCACTGGACTCGGAAGTCGCCGGTTCGAGTCCCGGTCAAGGCTGTTGTCGGAAAATGGTGTTGTTGTCCAGCAGGGAGCACTCTGTCCTCTGGACTTGGCAGTAACAATGTCCCTTTTTACGATGATGGGGACACTGTACAGCTGCCTTTCAGTCATTGTGTAGTGTGATGTGTGCCTGGTGCCAGTAAAATGGCAGCCATTGAGCCCGCACAGCCCAAGGTCGGGTGCTACACAGTGGTGGTGAAGGATGCTGTTTCCACCCTACATTGTGAAACGCTTTGAGTGTATAGAAAAGCGCTATATAAACGCAATGATCATTCATTCATTCATTCATTCAGTGTGCTATTTTTAGCTGCTGTGACCAAGTAGCTAGTGGAAGTCGGTCCGTAAGTCCATCCCCTAAATTTCAAAAGGTTTTGTTTGCCACAAGAAAGTGCATGATAGAGACATGAAATTTGCCCCAATGATAGATTGCACGTTACTCCAACTATTCTTCATAAATATGATCCATCATGTTCCTTATTATGTCTGAAATGTAGTAAGGGATGTGGAACACATCGTCCTTTGTTGTGGACTTGCCCCTATATTGCTGCTTTTTGGTATTCTGCATGAAATTAAATTGAGAGACAATTCGGTGTGGCATTACCTTTGGATCCATTTGTATTGTGTTCTTGGCTTAGATACCCATGTAAATCAAAAATGCAAGGACATAATATGAATGATGTGCTATGCTGTACGGATAGCAGCTCTACAAAATAGGTCAGATGTGAAGGCTCCTACTATCTCATTGTGGTATGAACAAATAACGTTAATGCTACCCCGACTATCACACGACCTACAGGGAAAATTAGATTAATGTGTGGAGATGTGGTCTCCAGTGATTCAGTTATTTGGGAGATGAATGGCCAAGAGTGATACGCATAGGAGCGAACACAGAATACGATTTGAAAATGTGTAATTATGATGGTTTATTGTCTAGGTTGTATTATCCAGTGTTATTAACGATTGTTGTTTGTGACTGGGGTTGGGTGTAGTTTGAGCCTCTTCGATTCTGGTGCCAGGACCAATGCTTGGAGACCATTCCGGACCCCGAACGATGCCAAACTCGATAAATGTCTAATTCACCTTTTTCTAATTAAAACACACGTTTAAGTGCCATGCAAACACCGTCACCAACTTGGACTGGGTGGGTGGAGTCCCTTGTTTTATCGGAGTGTGCTGCTGCATCCGCACCTTTTTTTCACTCTGTTCCCTCTGGTCTGCCTGTGGTTAATTTCTGTTATCTTAATCGTATGTAGTTGTCTGAAATTGTGTGTGGTTAATGTGTCCCCCCGCACATGGCTTTAACGAAGCAATTATTGCAATTAAATAACTAAATAACAATAAAAAAAAAAAATATTGAAACGGAGAAATGACATTTGCCAAAATGACAGATACTGGTGTGCCATTGCCTCACACCAAATATCACACCGATCAGTAGTGGCGCTGTAATCAGAGTGACGCTATAAAAAGGTCAAATATACAACTTATCTTATCCTTGGTCTACAACATCGGCCACTACATAACTGTACAAATATAATGGCTGCAGTTCTTGTGTTGAGGCACATATTGAGGCAGAAAGTACTCATAAGAGTGTGTGTGTGTGTGGGGGGGGGTTCCTGTAGCCAGATTGCTCGCAGCTCATCAGGAGTTACGTGCTTGTCATAGTACTGCATTAAAAACAATATCGTTGTTGATGGTATTATCTGTCTCCTCTGTTTTAAAGTCACTGTGTTGTTCTGTGATACCTGTGTTCTTCAGTACGTCGTCATGCCGACCAGGAGAGCCACAGCCGAGGCTCTACAGATCATGGTCTGCCATCTCTTTGGTGATGCCGGCAGTCCCTATTTGCTTGGAGCGGTGAGAGGAAAAGAAAGAAAGAAAGAAAGAAAAAAAGAAAGAAAGAAAGAAAAAAAAAAAAACATTCACATTCCAAAACTCCCTTTGGTTAACTTTCATTCTTAACACAATCAGTATTGTGATTGGATGAGAGAGACATTCCATGGATGCTTGTAAGGAACTTACAACAGGAACTGAGTACTCGGTGATGTGGACCTAACTGAATACCTCAGATGAAGAACCATGTAACTCCCATTTTCAGTTTTCAGAGGAACAACGTTTTCAAACGTTATTGTCTAAAGATGGTTAAGTTATTGTGTGCATTCATAGTTAAAGACGGTAGAGGTTGAGTGTTTGAGTACTTTTTGGTGATATATATCACATTCACACTCCAAATGAATTGGATTGACTTCACAACTGCAAATACATAGGCTGTGTTAACCTCCAGTACACGTGGAACTAACTGTCCATAAGAATTCTAAACAAACACATTATGATTCATTCATTTGAAGGATTCGGTTGTAGGAGGACCACAATAATGCTTTGAATCTTGTTCATATACCTGTTGTGTGCTAAAATACCTTTCGCCCACTGCTCTGTAGGTCTCCGATGCTCTGAGCAAATACCATCCGGACTCCCTTGACTGGCGTTTCCGCAGCCTGGAGTACAGCTTCCTCATCTGTCCGTTCGTGGGGGTGTTCGGCGGACTGTTCTTCCTCATGACCTCCCTCTACGTCTCCAAGGACACGGAGGCAGTTCAGCTGTTGGTGGAAGGTACAGTGGACCCTCTGCCCATCCTTTATGTACCGGTGCATCTTTCCGCTTAAAGGTAGAAGCTGGAATGCAGTCCGACAGCGACCTCTGGGCCAAAGGGCCCCGCTTGGTATTGCACTTTGTTAAAAAAAAAAAATTGTTTGGGAATATATATAGCTATATATTATATGTATATATTACAGATTCTAACTTTAAGCCTTTCAGGTGATATATATATATATATATATATATATATATATATGTGTATGTATATTCTTGAATTTCTGGAATTC
>OMKL01133650.1:0-12380 GCA_900302295.1 Parasudis fraserbrunneri
ATAAAAGACGGCGAACCAACTGGTAAATATCGGTCAATATCAGTAACACACAAGCCGATACCGACATATCAGCGGTAAGCCTGTGTGTGTGTGTGTGTGTGTGTGTGTGTGTGTGTGTGTGTGTGTGTGTGTGTGTGTGTGTGTGTGTGTGTGTGTGTGTGTGTGTGTGTGTGTGTGCTCACCAGGAGAGGTTAATCCCCATCTGTTCCAGTACAACATGCAGCAGCAGGGCGCTGAGCAGCAGACCAATGCTGGAACACACATAGAACAGCAGGGGGCGCCCCTCTGGCACTCTGCTGCTCAGAACTATCCCCAGAATGAACCCTGGTGGAAAGTCAACATGATTAATGAATAGTTACTTAGCACCATAAGTCAACATGATGAATGAATAGTTACTTAGCACCATAAGTCAACATGATTAATGAATAGTTACTTAGCACCATAAGTCAACATGATTAATGAATAGTTACTTAGCACCATAAGTCAACATGATTAATGAATAGTTACTTAGCACCATAAGTCAACATGATTAATGAATAGTTACTTAGCACCATAAGACAACATGATTAATGAATAGTTACTTAGCACCATAAGTCAACATGATTAATGAATAGTTACTTAGCACCATGAGTCATTTTGTGGACACTTTTATAAAAAGCACATTACAACTACGTGATAGCATGTATTTTTTGCATGGGTGGCCCCTGCGTTGGGTGGCCATATTGCCCAGCCCAACCTGCTAGTTAAATAATAATTAAATAAAAATGAAATAAAATAAAATAAATGCACCCTGAAACCTGACTGGAAACCACTTATTACCAGATAATTCCCATGGATCATTCAACTGTCCCTCTGAAACAGATTACATATATTCCCCAGACTTCCCACACGTATTTTCCCATTAAATTCCAAAACCTTTCCATAACTTCATAACTGACCATGACTGTGTTTCTGCAGTGTAATGAATGAACAGCCTTTACTTTAACTGCTATGCCACTGGAAACATGTTATGAAAGCTTTACTGCGGCTAGAGTACTGTAGAGGTAGGGATTGCGTAAAAAGGTCAGTCTCTCTGACCTATTTAATTTTCACCTAACAACTCCTCTAATTTGTATTTCAAAATATACATAAATGATCAATACATAAACACGATTTCAAATTTCCGTGACTTTTCCCAAATGTTTATGTAATTTTCCAAAACATTTCCCGGCCCGGAAAATACATTTTCGAATGGATTTTCATGACCATCGGAACCCTGAAATAATCCCAACCCTGACCTGTGACAGAGCCAGCAATGACCTGGTGAGGAAAGTGGGCGAGGATGAAGATCCGAGAGAGTCCCACCGCCACCAACATGGCAACGTAAAGCAGGTATGGCAGCGCCGAGAGCAGCACACTGGAAAACAGAAGGAGAAGCAAGGCGGTCAGAAACACGGCAACAACGTGGCATGCCACGGCCTAAAACACCGGTTCCTGAACTAGTCATTTACTGAGACCCCAACATTTGAAATACCGGTACATGAAGCCACTGTGTGATAAAATGTCACATTTTACTGATATTTACTGTTTGATGTGGTGCAAAATAACATATCATTATTAAGGGGTACAGAAAGTTTTATATGTGTGGTTTCTGTGTAGCCTCGAACAATAGTTTCCTTTTCAAATGCCCATTATATGTTCTTAAAGTTATTCTAATTTGATGAGGACCTTTTCGAGGGACCCCATCTTCATATCAGAGGTGGGGTATGAAAAAATCCTCAACTGGTAAGAACTACCCCCATGGAATTCTAGGATAATAATAAGATAATAAATTGAGAATGGCCTAATTCTATTTGGAGAGGTAAATCATACGTGCATATGACTCGAAAAATAATTCACTCGCTTGCACAGTGAAATGTTTCATTATTAAAAAATAAGGGTACTGCATAGGCTATATGTAAGGAAAGTGTTCTTAGAGCAGGTATAAAATCTGGAAAGATTACTCACATCAACTGGTAAGAACTGGTTGGGAAATTCTGGCCTCAACCTTTGCAACTCATGATAACCTCTCACTGAACACAGACAGGTATGCTAGGTATGGATTTCATTTTGTCCCACAGTCTCAATAAGCATTCTGATTTTGTTTTGTGGTTCTGTGTTAATATTGTGACTAATATGGAAAATTGGGCTGGGTATTTTTTATTTCTATTATTTAATCATTTCAGTACTGATACCTGTTCTGATACTTCTGTTTTTATTTACTTCTTCTAACAACACTTTCTTTATACCTGTCTTTGTAAAGAATGACACATTTCACTCAGTGAGCTATTTTTTGTGAGGCATGCGCGCAAATAATTCACTTTTAAAAAAACAACAACAATTAGACCATTCTGAATTGATCCGAGTTATCTTCATATTATCGGCCATAAGATGAAACCCTGGATTCATTTCCTTTTTTAGATTCCAACATTTTGAAGCTTTTCATTACTTTTTGATAACTTAAAGGGGACATATTATGGAAAATAGGTTAGTCTTTGTATGGATTTGGCAGTCTGAAGTGTTATTTAGGCACTGGAGGGAAAACACATATACTCCTTGTACTCCTACAACCTGATGTACTTCCCAGTGTAAACGTTTTTTACCCTAGTGTGTGCGGTAGCCAGGCAGGGAAGGAAATAACTCATTTAAAATGTGGTGTAACACCAACCAAAACCTGTGTTCTACAAGGGAAGAAAGAGGTGCTGGAAAATAAATTATTAAAATTAGATTTAGGCTAGTTTATTTGCAAAAAAACGTAACAAATATAACAAATAATCTAGTTCCATAGATTCGAGGAGGTTGTATAAAATTGTCACATAATATGTACAAAGATACATAATATGTCCCCTTTAAAATCAAAACCGATACACTGGTTGTAGATAACCCTCCCTCATGCCATGCCTGTGAGTCCGGTAATACAGGAATGAACCGAGGGAGGACGCCATCACCCACCACGCCGCTGCCGTCACCATCGCATGCCCTGAGGGACTGCCTGAAAGACAAAGGACCGTTTCACTGTTTAACTTGTAGAGAAAAGACTACATTTTACCACGTCATTTACAGCAGTGGTTCTCAACATGATGGGTGCGGCCCAAAAGGGGCCTCGGGGAGCATCAAGGAGGCAAAAAGGCTGAGAACGACTGATCTACAGACAGAAAGCTAAATACATTTTGAAATGCATTTATTCAAATACGTTTTGGTAATGTTCTGTATACTTTGAAATACATTCTGAAATACTTTTGGGAATGTAATTTGGCATAAACTACATGAAATAATCATTATACAGATGACAGGGGACACCACCACATCAAGAATTACAATGTTATTTCCGTGGCCTAATATCATTCAATCAATAGGCTATCTGTGAATATGAGCTCCTCTCTCCCAAAGCCATAAACCAGACAAGTAAGACTCAAACATGTGATGTCATCAGGTATAAAGTCTGGAGCTGCTCCACTGACAACGACTGGGCGACTACACCTTTTTTCTTTTCTTTTTTTTATTCGCAAATGAGCTTTATTCAACAGTACTGCACCAAATACCCATATACTCACTGATTCATTCTCCTGCTCTCACTGTCACCTTGACCACTGTCTATGCAGCAGCTTCAGACTTAATACTTGATGACATCACAAATTTGAGTTTTAGCGCTCAAGTTTTTGGATTTTTTGGGAGTGAGTTGTTTATGTCCACTTACATTTTTGGATTGTATTAGACAACAGGAACTGCAAATTATTTCTTTAAATGGGTGTAATTCCCCTTTAAGGTTAATTGGCTAGATATAAATAAAGCAGTTACAAGACATTGTTTTGTTGTAGTATGATATATTTAATATTTTCAATTTGAAAACGTCTCACCTGGGCCAGTTTCACAAGTGGAGGCAAATTGAGTGACTTTGGGTGGATTGTTTTCAAATAAACGCGATTCCCCTATCCACCAGAATGGCCTCTCACCAAAGAGCATCCTGGAGTAACATAACAAATAATGCAACATAGGGAATAAATTAAAGTTTAGCTTTCAATGTTCTCTGATATAAAGGTTCCGCAACTTGTTTCACTGTGGGGTTGTAAACAGAGACGGACATCATTTCGTTATCCCGGAAGTTGTAGCTAACAGTAGAATTCCTTTATTATTTCAAAGTTTTACATTTCGACTTCAGTTTTGCATAGTAAAAATGAACTAATACAGACATTTCCGTTTAACACTTTGGCTGCAGACAGGGATTATAGCTGCTTAACAGTTTGTAAGATATTATTGGGAGAGAGACTAACCTGATGTAACGTTACACCATCATCATGCAGCATGCACAACCTCTTACCATTTGAAGACCAAATTCAGCCATTCTGAGATAGCAGCCACCCAAAGAACTGCTACTCCAGTTCGTCTGCTGATAAAATATGTCAAAGGAAAGAAGAGCAAGAAAGCTGCTTTAGGGTCCCCCATATGAGTGACTATCAGCCAAAGTTGTTCTTGACTCTTCGTTTTCTGCTGAAGATCTTCGGCCATCCATATCCCTTGTGTATATATTGCATCCATTGTCTAAAAGGCAGCGACTTAATACAAATAGATAGAAATCCGAAGGGAAAGTAAAACGGGAAGTTTCAGCAGTACATGAGATCACTCAGATCAATGTTTCGTTTTCATTGGTGGGTGGGCCTTTAGCGCCCCCTTGCTTCTGATTGGCTAGTGAGCTCTTTTTGCACTGCACTCTTCAAAATAAAGGTTATACCTCTGCCCTCAGAGATTAGACAGTGTCGACACAAAAATAAATATATTGATCAATTAATAATGTCTGTCTGTCTATCTATGTTTCGCAATGTATGTATTTTTTTGTTGACACTCTAAACTCTAAAGGCAAAGAGGTAGAACCTTTATTTTGAAGAGTAGAGTGCAAACAGAGCTCACTAGCAAATCAGAAGCAAGGGGGCGCTGAAGGCCCACCCACTAATGAAAACGAAAAATTGAGTGGTAAATTTGTTTTCTCAGTAAGAACGGAAACAAGAAATCGAGCTGAATTTGTTTTTGTTTTTGTTTTGTTTTTCGCCCAAAATTGACAAAACAAAAAAACTACCTGTTTCTGACAGTGTCAATTGTACCGAAAAAACAAACGGTTAAAACGTACCTTGGTCATTGAGTTTAGCTGGTAATTCCCTCTAATTTCTGCAGGGGGAGACAATGTCAATAGGTTTCAGTTAAAATGTGGACAATGTTGTAATTTCCAACTTGCATCAATGGATATACACTTTTAATTAATCTGCATTTCAAGTGGTTCTCGAAAAGAATACAATCTGCTGGGCTTGAAGAAAAAAAGTAATCACATAAATGTAGTACCTGCTTGTTAGAGGATGAATGAACACAGCACCCCCGACGTGATTCGACACGCCCAAACTACGTTTGTATACGTCACCACGTATTTTCACGTAAGACGACAGGCGCTCCGGTTTCCTGGCGGAGAAGATGGCGGCTCCTGGACCGGGGGAGTATTTCAGCGTCGGGAGCCATGTCTCTTGCCTCACCTGTTTGGGCCAACGTCTGCAAGGAGAGGTGGTAGCCTTCGACTACCAGTCCAAGATGTTGACTTTGAGTATCCTTTCTTTGTTTTAGGTCCTGAGGATGAATCGTTTGGCCTCCCTGGCTGCAAGGGCCTGTAGGGTAACCGAAAATATGTCAAATAGTGATCCGCGCAGGCGTAATTGGTGGTGGCTGTAGTTGGTTATCTTTGTCCTGTTTTAAGTATTTTATTCTGCTCATTTGTGGTGATTTCCTAAACCCTGCTCTTTTGTAGTTGTGGTTGATGTAGTCAGGGCGGTCCACCGATGCAATACCTGCTCTTAGAGAGTGCATGTGTTTTGATACCACACATTGAATTGCCAGTCCTCGACATGGATCACTATTTGGCAACGGATCCTAGTATGGCATCATGGCTGTGTGGTCCATAGCTAGCTAGCTAGCCAGTCAGCTAACTGGCCCGCAGCGCATCTGTCAATTACACATACCGGTGATTGCAGTTTTTTTTCTTTGTGTACCTGGAAAATATAGACCTTGGACGGGATGTTTGTGTAGTTATCTTACTTCCAGCATGGCTGCCTGTAATCCAATGGTAACCACTTAAGAAGGAAAATGCCCAATTTCTGTGCAGTGGTAGAGTGGGTAAAACACTGGAAAAGCATGATATTACTGTTCCATTGTAACTTGTTTACAAGATCCTGTAATAAGACACCAAATTATTACATTTTTGTTTACATATTTCTCGTATATAAACACATAGCAACCGTTGTTTTGCACATAGCAACCGTTGTTTCTTCCAACATGGAGGACAAATGGGCTTTGTAAACCTTCAGTGAAAGGCCTCTATTGACTTGTCATAGTGAGGAATGAGTGATCAGTGAAAACCACCCGTCAGGTTGTTTGTAGCTAAGCTACCAGGCTAAGTTTTGCTATCTAGTACTGTAGCCAGTCAAACCCCATACTGCCGCTAACAACCGCTAACGTTACTATGAACTTCACCAAGCTAACGTTAGTTGAGATTGCTTCCCCTGCTATGGCTATTTCTAATCATACGACAATGTTGCTTTGGTGAATTAAGCCACATAATTACTTTTTAGATTGTTAGATAGATTGTTTCTAGATAATTGATGGCTCAAGACACAACACCATCCGTATTCCAAAGATTATAGCTGTTCGGTTATTGACGTCATACACCTGTTTGGGTGGGTGATGTGGACATTAAAGTTGGCATGCCCAGTCAAACTGTTGCCTTATTCTATTGGCATAGAGTATGTAAACAGACAAGGCGGCACTGGTTTGGAGAAACCGCTTGTAGCGAGAGGGGTAAGTGGACCTATTGATGGTTGGCAAAATGGTCCATTTGATTTACTCACAAAGCAGTCGATCTGTGCGGTTATATCCCAGAAAAGAGGCTAGGAGGTGACACTAGGTGAATGTGGTTTAGTAGTACCAGTGCATGTCGCTGAGCCCCCGCGGTTCAGGCGATGGTTTAGATAAGCCACTGCTGAGTAGTGTTATGAACCGTTCCTCTGTGGCTGCAGGGCTTAGACCTAGTTCATGGCAAACGGCCCGAAATGTGAGTTAGACTCATTTCCACCTTCATCCGTACTTAGCATTGTGATTTATGGGTTTCGGTGCCAGGACCTCGTTTAACCTTGTTATATGTGTCAGTTGTACTCCTGACAGTCAGTCAGGATTTGTTGTGGAATTCTTGGGGAGCAGCGGCGCCGGTTTAAAGGGTAACATGGTTCTCTGCCTGTGGTTGAGTTGGTATTGTACGTTTTAATTTCGCTTTCATTCCGTGCTCCGTTCGTTTCCTCGTTGAGCTGCCTGGACAGATTCCAGCCATGACGCTCATCCACCAGGCTTTGAAGTGCGTTCTCGGTCAGTGCACAGGCACGAGCACAGCGCTGGCTTTTTCCTAATATGTTGTAGTACCTACTACATAATGTTATTGTTCCCCTTTAATACTTCTGTGAGGAGGATGATCAGTTGTCAGGGTGGATACGGCCCGTCGTAAACTTGAAACGGTTGTCTGTGTAATTATTAACCGTTTGTAATACTTCCCCGAGGTCACAACAGGTGGGTTTCAGCAGTCTGTATCGACACTGAAAAGTATTGGAATGGAACTGCTCTTCCACCGCTTTGTTGTCGGTGGAAGGAAACTGAATGCAGTCATAATGAAACGATTAGTTCTGTTGTCCCGCGTGCCGGTCCACAGTTCATATCCACAGTTCATATCCACAGTTCATATCCACAGTTCATATCCACAGTTCATATCCACAGTTCATATCCACTCACCTCTGAAGGATGCTGCTCTGTAGCCTCATGGCTATGTTCTCTCTCGGTTGCCAGGTGGCAGCATTGCCCTTGATGGAAGGCAGTGACAGGCACTACTTCTCCCCGTCTCTTGCATTGTGAGTCAGGCCATGCTCTCCGTTACATAGGCTACGGTGCAGGCCTGCAGGCCTACTTAATACATCCAGGGTGAAGGAGAGACTCCACAACCTATTCAGCTGTGAGGCTTTTTCTTCAGTCTTGTATTATTCTGCCGCCGGGCTGTTTCGGCTTCTGCTGTGGTGCCGGGTAGCTCAGTGGGTATAGAACGTCTGCCGCCCCATACCAGAGAATATGGATGTATGTGTGCGTGCGCCGTTCAGCGTTTCCCCGTTTCTCCTCAGCTGTTGGCAGTAAGAAGCACAATCTCACATTGGTTCTGTAGGGGGTCCCAACCATACCTGACAGATCTTAAACACATCCTGATCATCACGTTCAGTTGTTGGTTAAAGGGGACGTAGCCTATTATTCATCTTTTTCAAACAATTTATATGACTTCCTCGAATCTGTGGAACATGTTTGTTAATTTTTGTATTTTTTTTTTTTTTTGCAAAGAAACCAGTCCAAATTTTTTTTTTTTCCAGCCATTTCTTCCCTTTTATTGAACACATGTCTTGGTGGGTAGCACACACCACATTTTTAATTGAGATCATTATTCCCCTCCCTTTTACAAACTGAGCAGTACATTATATTGATCAGGCTGTGTTCCATGTTCCCGGCTCCCCTCAGCACAGCTGCTGAATGGCTGCTTGTGTCCTCCCTGCGACATCACCAAGGGCAATAATACCAAACAGCCTGTTGAGGCTTGTTAATCTGAAGACCTTTTTGACCCCGGCCAAACGGCAAGGAGTACCTATGTCATTTCTCCCCCCCCCCAGCGCTTAAATAACATTTCAGACTGCCACATCCATACCAGGCAAACCCCATTTTCCATAGTATGTCCCCTTCACAGTTAGAGGTCTAGTTAGGCTGAACAGTAGCTGGCCAGGACATCCGGCTGCTTGTCTGTGACTGAAATAATGAGTTTTAATATTCCCTGTGGCGTGTCGGGCGGAGGAACGGTGCCGAGCGGTGAGCAGCAGTGGTTCTCTGACGGCACCACGTGTTCTATTGATGTGTGTTAAAAGGAGAAAAGTCCAGCCGCTGTCGGAAACCCAGATGAAGTGTGTCGGTTTCAACCGCATCAATAAAGAAATTTATCTTAGAACATCCATCCGAGAGTAGCTGACTTCTTGTCCTCGGTTGAGCGATGGAGTCGTGTGACAGATTTGTTTTTCTCTTGTGATATTGATGCGCGTTACGGTATTGCGGTCGAAATAATATTCCGTATCCCACAGGTTCTGGGGTTAGGCCATTTGCGGTGCCGGGAAGCCGGGACCGGTGATACACACGCGGTCGGAGCCGGGGGGACGGACCGCGTGTACATGCCAGACGATGATGTTGTTGATGTCCTATTGTCTCAGTTTGGGAGATCTGTTTGTGGTGGGCCTTTTTTGACCCCGTGGTGGGCCACCACAAATAAATGTAGATGGGAAACGGCAGAGCTGCCTCTTCAGAGTCGGTCACTCGGTCGTTTTGGTCTCAGTCGACCAAGACTTTGTACGTCGACTAGGCTTGTACGTTTTTATGCTTTTTTTCCATGCTGAATTAGTTATTAACTGAAAAATAATAAGCACATCTCTGGTAAGCACTATACTTAGAAAGATCCTTCTGCATTATCGCATGTGGAAAACTGAAATTTTACAGATTCGTCGATGAAATCAACTAATCGATTAGTCGATAAAATCCTATGACTGTCATCGGTCGGCTTAAGAATCTGTTTTGGTCCAGGACGGCCCCACGACGGGGAAACGCTGTATATTCTCCCACTGTGTGCCGATGAGAACCTTGACTCCAGACCCTCAGAATGTGCTTCCTCCAGCGGAAAGCCGAACCTCAGCGACGTGGTCCTGATCAACCTAGCCTATGTTTCTGAAGTGGATATCATTAATGATCGTACTGAAACTCCTCCTCCACTAGCATCTCTGAATGTTAGCAAGGTAAGACCACAATTACAAGGTGCACCATCACAGAGCCGACGCGGAGGTATGCGTTATTACAATACCGTCCTCGACAATGTACATGGAATATTTGTTATTCATTTATTTTCCAAGAAGATGTCCCTGTGACTTTGTAATTTGTACTGGAAAACTTGTTTGTGATACGATGTTTTTGGCCATATTGCCCAGCCCAACTTAACACGTGTTAATAGTTTGTGTTAGGGGCCGGGAGATATGGGGTGTTACAGTAATCCGAAGTAATTTGATCGAGTTAACGTATCTGCTTAGGTGTGGAATAAGGCTGACCTGAATGCTTCGAGGCTTTAATCTCATTGCCATGGTAATCGATGCAAAAATAAAGATTTGAACGCTTTGATTTAAAATTAAAATAAATTCTTTAAGCCTACATCAGCATAAGAAATATCGTATAGAAATAATAATCCAGCATTCCTTCTGAAAATCAGTTCCTCTCGGACAAGGACATTTAGTCATGAGAACTTTCAGAAAACCACATAGCTCTCATTTAACCACTACAGTGAAACATTCTGTACGAGAAGCTTCGACTATTCATAATTACCACTGAAGCTTTGAAGCCCAAAACATGTAATCAGGACCGCCCTAGAGTGGAAAATCATGTGGTAAATAATACAACTTCTATCATCATTAGATTAGATTCAAATGTATTGTCATTATACAGCACGAGTACAGTGCAACGAAAAGAAGTAATCATATTGGACATTCTCAAATATTTCAGAAATCATTTTGTTTAGATTTGTATTATTGGACAATATATATAAACAATATTTGATATGATCGCCCATATAGAAATCAATAAATGATCAATATTGATACATTGCTCAGCCCTTGGCTGTGTATCCTTTGAAGCAGGGACTTACTGAGAGTTTTCCCGGCGCTAAAATCCCATCCCAAGAGCTGTGTGTAACACGCAGGATATCAAAGCAAGGAGGATCGATTTCCTGCCTGTTTCCCACACACACACACACACACACACACACACACACGTCTGATCTGCCTTAATGGAGGAAAACGGATCACGCCCCTACATCGTAATCTCTTTCGCTCACTGACCGCAAGCAAGCGGCATGCGTCTGTAACGCTCCGTAAAAGTAATCAATTGGATCGGCGCTCTGTGGCAGCCTGTTACGCGGATATTAGTACTCGGCGTTGCTATCGACCATAAAAAAAAAAAAGAAAAGTGATCTCTCTGCGCGTGGCTGCTCTGATGGTGAATCATGTAAAACTTTCACATGTTGTGTGTGTGTGTGTGTGTGTGTGTGTAGTAATTCTATGAATATTTTCTCCAATAACACAGTATACTGCTTTTGTTGTGAAACTCACACAAATATCAAATATTAAGAAAATATAACTCTTTTAAGTGGTGATTTCAGGATTCAAGTCTTTGTGGCAAAGTGGAAAACACCAGTTCTGTAGCACAGTACGGATCAGGATGAACAGAAAAAGGTTTAGGCTTTCATAGTGGCTTTTGCAGATGGTAATGTTGAAACCTACCCATAGAGAGGATAGTTATCATCTCTGTTAGATTTATTATGACACGGTGAAATGCCTCTGTTTCCTGACCGTGTCGGGACGATTCTACATCCCAGCTCTATCTGCAGTACAAAGAGAAATGAATAAAACTGTCTGAAAGATAACGGCCCTGGAAGGCTTGAGCCGCTTCCGAGAGGCCGTGAGTGTATTGTCAATAGACAGGTAAAAATAGTCTGTGAACACTCTGCTTGTTGTGGACCTCTTCACAGCTGGCCAATCGAGCACGGACGGAAAAGGAGGACAAGCTGTCCCAAGCCTATGCAATCAGCGCTGGGGTTTCTGTGGAGGGCCAGCAGCTCTTCCACACTATTCACAAAACGTAAGTCCTCCCTCCATCCTTCCATCCACCTGTCCATCCATCCATCCCTCCACCCATCCATCCATCCATCCATCCATCGGTCAGCGTCTCAGTCAGATCCTTGGGGTCCAACTCAAAACATTTGTAACTTCAGACTGAAAGCACTGTTCTTTTATTTATTTATTTATTTAAAGGTGTACTCTGTGAGGTTTTTGACAGTTTGGAATGCACGGCATTTAATGGTCGATTCCACGCGGTCCTCGGTTTCACCGAGCCGATCGGTCGAGCGCGCCTTCGTGTGTCCACAGCACGGCACAAAACTCAGACCATAATGTCAGAATGCACCAGCGGATATCGCTCTAACCTGTCTGGGTTTGGGCTAAAGTAGTGGATGAAGCCGTGGTCGTCAGGTCTGAGGTGAGAGCAGGACGATGCCCTTCAAGGTGATGATTTTGGGAGATGCAGAGATGGGTAGGATTCATCACAGCTACCTTATCGTTTTCGCTAGAAGCACCTACATGACCTGTGTGTTACAAAACGACCCCGCTAGAATTGTTCCCACCAAAACGTCCATGACTGACCGCAGTCTGCCAACTGTAGCCGACGGTTGA
>OMKL01133665.1:0-10896 GCA_900302295.1 Parasudis fraserbrunneri
TATGTAGTGTATTTCTAAATGCGGAGGCAGTCTATGTAGTGTATTTCTAAGTAAGGAGACAGTCTATGTAGTGTATTTCTAAGTAAGGAGACAGTCTATGTAGTGTATTTCTAAGTAAGGAGACAGTCTATGTACTGTATTTCTAAGTAAGGAGACAGTCTATGTCCTGTATTTCTATGTACAGAGACATTTGTCAGCGCTGAGAAACATTGCAGCTCTATCAGGGAACGCTGAGTCATCATTCATCAGGACCCATTAGGATAATGAACACTGCAGTGTGTGTGTGTGTGTGTGTGTGTGTGTGTACCATCTGGCCGGCCAAATACAACCATGCCTGGTTAACTGAAACTGAAGTACGCACACGCGCACGTACGCACACACACACACACACACAGAGAGTACTCGAGTGTACACTCCATCCACATATGTGCACAAAGGCCACACACACAGTGCTCTGTGTGAGAATCCTCAGCATACACACACACACACACACACACACACACACACACACACACTTGGTACAAGTACAGTTAACACACACACACACTCACACAGTCTCGGTCTCTTACACACACACACACACACACTTGGTACAAGTACAGTTAACACACACACACACTCACACAGTCTCGGTCTCTTACACACACACGCACACACACACACACACACATTCTACTCAGTGCCCCCCCAACACACACACACACACACACACACACAATGTACTCAGCCCCCTCTCCCCTAAAAAACACACACACACACACACACACACCAGTGGCCCTCATATCTATCTCTCTTCCTCAATGATGATTCTGTGGTGCTGTTTATGGCTCTGTAGAATGGGACAAAGTTACAGCATGCACTGCTTCAAATAGCAAGTGGTGATATTCAGCTTGTCACGCCCAGTGGAAAACAACTCAGTCAGCCACTGACATACAGCACTTGTGGCTCACTGGGTAAAATGTAACACTGACTCTGCCAGGGTTGGGGGTTCTATTCCCTATGTAGCTCAATTGGTAGAGCATGACACCAACACTGCCGGGGTTGGGGGTTCCATTCTCTGTGTGGCTCAGTGAGTGAAGCAGCACTAACACTGCCAGGGTTGGGGGTTCCATTCTCTGTGTGGCTCAGTGAGTGAAGCAGCACTAACACTGCCAGGGTTGGGGGTTCCATTCTCGGTGTGGCTCAGTGAGTGAAGCAGGACTAACTGCCAGGGTTGGGGGTTCCATTCTCTGTGTGGCTCAGTGAGTGAAGCAGCACTAACACTGCCAGGGTTGGGGGTTCCATTCTCTGTGAAGCTTAATGAGGGTGAAGCAAAGTACGAGCACAATCCAGAGGTCCATTTCCATTTGAGTCAGGAGCCATCCATACTAAAAATGAAGGCAACCACAGTAACATAAGCTGACAAGTTGGATAGAAGGCATCAACAACATAGGATGGGCTGCATATAGGCCTAACCTTTGACACAACAACACAATTTATTGCATGGAGTGCCAGACTACAAAACAGCACCACTGCAATGTTATGCAACCACTGACAGCTGGCTATTGCAGGAGCAGTGGCAGCACAGTACGTTGTAGCCTATGGGGTGCAGCGGTGGTGGTTTGAATGGGAAGGGCTGGCACATGTATGAACGCCTTTGTTTAGCTGCGCACACGCTGCAGTGGGGCTGGAACTCGCTGGCTCCGGGATGAGTTTGCAGATGAAGGGGGTGGATTCGAAGCTAAATGCACGTTTAATTGCAAGTCGAATGCATGTCTTTTGAATTTGAGTCCGAAATTAACATGCACGCTTTAACGTTTGATTCAAGTGCAAGTCAAGTGAATGCTCATTCTCGTTCCCTTGTTTGGTGTCATGCCCAAAAATGTGATATTTGTAGCGACTAGCGAGCTGTCAGTAAATGGAGGCGTGGAGAAGGATGAACGTACAGAACCAGAAGACCTGGACCATAGAATGTACATCAAAATTGTCAGAGTTCCTGACAACAGACGATATTTTTTTTGACACGGCGAACATGGGGAGGGGCTGTGAGAAAGACAGGAATGAAACGTTTGAGTTGAGACCGAACTATACAAGTCAGAATGTACTTCCAGCGGGTCGCGACTCGAGACCCGGCCACCAGTCATTCCTACCTCAGCTGTTCTCCGGTAACGAGCACTTCTGCCATGCGCTCCAGCTCCGCAGCTTTCTTCTGCATCGTGTTACCGATCCCGTCCATCATCATATCGCCACTGCCACTGACAGGAAAGAAAAGAGAGCGAACGCGTGAAAAATAAACATATAACGTTAGCTAAATGAATATGATTTCTAAAATGTGTAAATCACAAAGTAAATATGCACGAACAAAGTACATTTAGTTGACAAACACATTCTTCCATTGCTTACCTTACAAGCACCATGGATGTAAAGAGTTTATCAAAAATAGTTATTGGGTTTTTGTTAGCTTTTCTATCATCCCAGAAAACGAATCTAACGATTCACGCCCTCAGAAGTGACATTCAGGCAGGGGCAGTTATTTTGCACGCTCCATCAACCATGAATAATCCCATGAATTCCCATTAAATCCCAGGAAAAAATGTCGACCATGGAAATTCTGCAAATAGTCAATTTCTGCATGTGTGTGCACCTTCCAAATACAACTACAGGCTAGACACAACATGTGAAGGCAGTCTTTAAGGAATCGCTCACTCCCTCCTCAGTTGCTCTCTTCTGCTGTTTATTTTTCTCACTACACGGGGATGAATCGGGGATGGTGCACGCTGCTCACCACAGCGACGCCGTTTTGGTACACATCCACAAAGCCACCGCATTGGGCGGATTCGGTGTCGTCATTGGGGGGAGTTGACTGAGCAGGCGGGACCACAGAAAAGTGTGTGTTAGTTCGATTCGTTGGAGTGCGGCACACGGCTGCACTGAATTTATTCGGTTTACAAATGCTGGGATTTTTCTTGTGCTTTGTCAGGGTACCCTCGCAGAAAAAGGCGCATGAAACCATAGACTGTAAAAATAAAAACTACGTAGCAACCACCACTAGGTCATCAAATTTAATGTAACCTGTTCTGATACAAAATATTCCGCTTAGTGCCACAGCAGGCGAGTTTGGAAAGGATCAATGCTTCAAGGTTTGCTTCAAGAAGCAATCTAGTTTTATTATCACATGTTATTGAATCCCTTGCCGACAGAGAGAGAGAACCAATAACCCATAGGATAGTGTTCACTCGGACAATCCAATACAGCAAAAGTAGTGCTCCCTGCGTGGAGCGGTGAAGTCATGTAGTTGCTCATTGGCTATCCGTTCAGTATTTCCGCGAAAATATTGCGGGAAACTTGACAGGGATAAATACATATAAGTGATATCGGTTTATAACTAAGTTTTAGCCGCATCGCTAACGTTACCCGTTTAGATAACGTACAAACTCAGGACTTTGATATATCTTAAAATGAGAGCTTTAGAAGAGGTGCAGGCCACACTGCAGATCGCCAAACTAAAAGAAGATGATTTGCAGAATACAATACAATCTCTGTCTTTTGGGGAAAACGTTTCGTCTGCTGACTACTGCTTGATGGAACTGGATGACACGCTATGCAAACACATCGAGGCCGGGGAGAGGTAACGCCACCTATGAACATTATGGTAGCGTTAACATATTTTACTACTGTACACATGAAGGCCGAGTAGAGGTAACGTTACCCAACTCAACATTATGATATTGACAACTGTAATGTTTTAAATAGGGTTGTGCTGTGGATTTGAGTGAGAGCAGAGCAAGCTGTATTTAGGTGAGACCAGAGTAGTGGTGAGAGTATCTATGAGAGAGATTCGGATTATTTGGTTGTGCGGTTGTTTTAATTAATCAGGGCCAGTATAGTTTTATTTGTGGCGGTCCACCACAATATCAGACAGGCCCACCACAAATAGAGATCGGTACAATAACATTCTATTCTCCTCTCTTACTCGGTGTATCTATATTAGCCTTGCCACCACAACTAATATAAGAACCTGTGGGAATGGGAAACAGTGAATTCAGTTCAGGCGCTTGAATGATTTGGAAAATGGCAGAAGTGCGCGATTCAGAGGGGAATCCAGGTTAGGGCAGACCTGACGATGATGATGATGATGATGATGAATATAATCATCATCATTACTTTTCCAGTTTAGCTTGTGTGTTTGTGTGTGTGTGTGTGTGTGTGTGGTACAGTGTAGCTGTCTGATTCCTGTTCTCTCTTATTCATACACCAGTCTAGTGATTCGAGGGGATAAGGACGAGCGCGCGGTGTTGTGTAGCGGTGACAGAACCTATGACCTGAAGATAGCCGACACTTCCAACCTGCTCCTGTTACTACCAGGCTGTAAAACACCAGACCAGCTGAGTAACAGTCAGGATGAATCTCACCTGGCACACGTACAGGTATGGACATCTGTCAAACACACAGAAACACACACACACACACACATACATATATATATATATATATATATATATATATATATATATATATATATATATATATATATACGCTTAACAAGTCTGATTATTCAGCCTTCTCCTTGTAAAATCAGTTCAACAATACAATATAAAATGGGAGTTTAAGTCATTCAGTCAAAGTCCATTTCAGAATCAGCCCACTTCTACCTTGTTCAGAAACCGAGACCAAATTCCATCCGTGAGGTTTTCCTATTAGTGTACCCACCAAGACCATCAGGATTCTACCAGTATCTCCATTAGATGCTCCAAATCGTGCATGTCTTTCAGGTGACTCTGGCCGGAGAAGGGAGAAGAGGAGGAAGAGGAGGATGGGCTGAAAGAGGAGAAAGACGGCAGGCACTTCAGACTGTGGTTAAGTGAGATGGTCAAGGGATGTGTGGAAAAAGTAGCAGGGGAGGAGAGAGATGGCGCTGATGGAGAGGAAGAGAGGGAAGGGAGGTACCTCAGCAGTTCATCCCCAGCTGAGAGTCCCCCTCCTCTCATCCCCAGTGTCCCCATCTCTCTCTCCAGCAGGGACGTGTCTATGTCCTGGAACAGGTCATCCACAGACACATCCCCAAGATAGCTGGACCTCATCACCTCAACACTACTGTCAGAGACCCTGTCTCCCTCTTGGCGTTCCCAGCTTCCCCAGTGACCTCTGACCCCTTGTTTCACCCCTACCGCGTCACCCTCGGGACCCCCGGGCACCGACAGGTTCTCTAAGGACCTCAGAGGTGTCCGTGGAGCCGCCTGAGGGACGGGGACACCAGAGCCTCCATCGATGGTGGAGTCCAGCGCGGTGAGGATGGAGGTGACGGCGGCAGACAGAGAGAAGTCGGGATCGGAGGACATCGACACCCAATCCTCATCGTCGTCTTCTACGCTTGAAGGAGAGTTTGATGGATTTGAGAGGTAGTTTGCTGGAGGTTTAGTTGAAGCACAGTTTGTTGCAGCTGCTGTTTGTGATTCTGCTGCGTAGCAGTTGCCCACAGTAGAGTGGCAGTTAGCTATAGCTGATGGACGGTTTGGTGAAGCCACCCTATGGAGGACACTCTCCTTCTCTCTCTCTTGGAGTGCTGATGCAATGCTGGACGGTGGTGGTACTTCCATGTTGAGAGAGTGGGCCTTGCTCATCTCAAGTGTGATCTGTCTGAGAGTGTTGGCTATTAGAACGGACCGGCGTAGGCTGGGCTCAGGTAACTCCTGGCCACGCTGGTACTTGTCCAGGGAAATGTAAAAGACAGACTGGCGCTGTCTCTCCCATCCAGCAACACTGCTGCCTGAGTCCTCGCTGTCCTCCGACTGGGCTTTACGTTTCTGCCCCTTCATGATCATCCTCTACCTGGGAAAGGGAGTAGAAATCACTATTTGTGGCTCTCAAACATTTTAATGTCAAGGACCAACAAATCGACTACAAAGATTAGATCATGGACTCCTATTTCATAGGAGTCCCCCCTCCCTTTCGATTTTCGCTTTTTGACACAGTATGTTTCAGTACAGATTAATACAAATCAGTTAGCCTAACGTAGGTCGAGAGCGGAAGAGAGAGAACCCTATGATCAGGACAGTCATACATTCTGTCATTAACTAGCAGGCTAATGTTATTCCTCACAGGGGCTGGAACCCCTTCAAGGACACCTGGGGGTCCCCGGACCCTATTTGCTATAACTTAGTTAGCTAGTACATGTAGGAAAATAATCACAACATTGTTGAATACTTTTTAAAATATGTATTTGTTCTATAACTAGCTAAGTTAAATGAGCAAAATACAAATGCTAATGATGCCAGCACAAGCGATAATCGCAACTTTACAAACAACCCTGGTGACTGACTTCCTGCCTCTCTAAAGTTAGCAGACCCGTGAGCTACGTTCGGTTATGTTTTTGGCTAGCCCTTACTAACCTTACAACTTTGAATTAAGTTTTACTCATTAGAACATTGTCTATATGATACGTACATATTCTGATTAATAGAGAAGAAACATGTAATTACCACAAAACTCGTACAATGTAAAGTTAGCTTTAGCTCACCAGTGCACCGAAAGCGATGCCTTCTCCCGCCTGTGATTTGAGTTTCATGACAATTTACAGTGGGGGATGGCTGTAGACGAGGGCATTATGGGCAATGTAGTTTTTACCCTTCCTACAATGGTGAACGTAAAATTTAAGGTAAAAAAGATTTGTACAGTTTAGCCTATATTGCTAAATTAATGTAATACAATATAATTAAAAACATTTCACATTCTCCCTCAATATGAGCGGTGCTCAAACCAGTTTGTCATGCGCGTGTTATATAATTACACTGATTCCTCTGTGATTACATCACTGGAGGAAGAGGGATAGGCATTCATTGACTGCAAAAAAGTATATTTCATAATTGATAATTCAATAATAATTATTGCCTGTAGAAAACACTCGAGCTTTCAAAAACCGTAACGTTATTTCTTCAGAATAAACCTATAAACTATCTTAGGGTAGCCTACTAGAATAGCCAATTAATATCTCTGATTATGAAATAGTGAGTCGATCCAAAATCAAAATAATTCAAAACATTTAACGTTAGCCAACATCAAATGCACTAACCATAGGCTTCCATCATGTTGTCGATATAGTCTACATGCACACGTCCACACAGCGATGCACACATTCGAGCAAATAAGTCTGATTTCAAGTTAATACTTAGTGCCTACCTGAATACAGCTGTCCCCAAGCTCACAACACGAAAATAGACACAACGTCTATCGCATCGCAGCCTGCTAACGTGAATTATTATGGGTTTAATAATTATGCAGCTCCACTTTCGGCACATGAAGTACTTTGAAAAACAGATTTAGCTCCGCCCCTGTGCATTGGTTGGCAGAAAGACTTTCAAAACAAAATCGGTCGGACTCGGAACTTGCTTATCGTTGTCAGAATGGTATGATTGATGGTGTCATGGGTTAGGTAGCGTAGGTAGACCTATACATTATATAGTTTACCACCAAGTAATTTGCTTCAGCCTTTCAGATAGCCTTTCAGTTGCGTTTAGAGATTCAGTGAGAAAAAAAACGGGGCATAAAACGAGTAGGCCCATGCCTCGGTGCCTTTAAATAGCCGAGGAGGTGGTAGGACTACACTAAACTTATACCTCTCCATGCGGAATAGCCTACAACCATACATGTGATTCAGTGTCATGGCATTCGTTACACAACTTTTATACAACAAATTCTTTTATTTCAAAGTTATATAAAAATGACAACCATGTAGAACAGGATAAAAATAAAAAAAAAATAAAGATCACACGATGAAGCTTATTGTAAATCCAAGAGTAGTTGTAGTTTTCACTATAAGCCCATTGGGATTTCTTACCTCTCCTGCACAATCCCTGGTATGTTTGTTTTTATATACTTTTTTTTTTTTTTAAATCACTTTCTTTGTGCTAATAAATAAATAAAAGCTTAAATTGATGGAACCCAAAATAATCAATATTCATTGTTTGTTGTATAACACAGACACATTGTGGTATAATTCAAATATAGCAGTAAATAATTGGCACATATATCAGTCAAACAGGTATTTCATGCCACTATGACAAACTTTAAATTATGTTAAAAATAAAAAAAAGCTGCTATCTGCTGAAGCTCCATAATTAAAAACAGTAGCACAGAGGAAGAGTGGGACTTGAATGGGATATTAGAAGATGTGAACATGCAGGCCAATACTGTAAATCTAAATAGACTTCTTTCCTCCATTAGTCAAACTCAAAACCTTCCCCAGATAGGATTTTGACAAAGCCAGGAATGATGCAAGGAATCAAGGGTATTAACGAGCCATAACAGCATCCCAGCTTGCTGCAAGCAAATTGGGACGCTGTTGCGTCTAGGTATTAACTAGGGCTGGGCAATATATAAATATTTAGCAATATTGTCTATTGTCTATCAGTGTTGTATCGTTTTTCTAATATTGTGAATTGTGAACAACACAAAGCAAATACATTTCTTACAAAATGATTTGTGAAACATTTGAGAATATCAAATGAAAACTAGTTTGACACCACACCTCCCATAAACATGTAGTCCAAATACGATGAAAATAATTTGAAGACTTTGATTCTGTCTGATTATCATGAATTTTTTTTTTATTTTACTATATCGCCAAGCCCTAGTACTGACAAGAGATTCAACCCCTGAGAATCCAGAGAGGAGCGAAGGTCTGCGGGGGATTAGCTGCTATACTCTCCAAACACTCCGACTGTCTTGCCGTCCCATTCTGAGGTGGACAGACACGTGATGAAAAAGTGCGCCAGGTCGTACTTAGAGATGGCTCTTCCTTTGACCATGTTCTCCGTCACCTTGTACGTCTCCGTCAGAGGTTGGTCGTCTAAGAGATGGAGGGAGGGAGCGTTAGTATGAGAGAGAGAGAGAGAGAGGGAGAAATGTTCCACATTGTTTCCTTTTTTTTTTTTTATGCGAAGTGCATCTATAGGACCGCCGATGTCACTAACTCACTCACTCATTCAGTAACTCTGTTACTCACTCACTCATTCACGGTTAGCTGCTCTGCCCCCTAGTGGCAGCTTACAGGAAATATGCTTCGCATCTACTGTACAACACTGTGTGTCCTTGTTCCCTATTGAATAATTTGTTTAATTTAACATTTTAAAGATCAGTTCTGTGCCATTATTGATGTGTAACTTCCATTTAGGATACTATTCGTGTTGTATGATCAAATTGTTACACTGTTGCTGTATATCTGCCATGGTAATGTCAGACAAGTCTTATCATGCCAGTAAAGCACTTTGAATTTAATTGCAAGGGGGAGGGAGAGATAGAGAGAAAGTGTGTGTGTGTGTGTGTGTGTCATTCTTCATTAACATGTTGATAAACCATAACTTTAGCTGTGCACTTCCCACTGACCAGCAATGTGAGGAGGCATGACAGCCACGTAGTCCAATCCTGACTCCCTTAAGACTGTGTACATCCTGTCATGGTCCTCCGTCAGAGGAAGTAGACGGGGCGGGACTTTTGACCGGTCCCACAGCAGGAAGGCTGAAGAGACGAAAAAAAGGGAGGAAGAGGAGAAGGGGGGGGGGGGACAGGAAAAATAAAGGGTGGAGAAGAGAAGGGAGGAGGGAGAAGGGAAGGAAGAACAGAGAAAAGAGAGAGAGAGGTAGGAAAGAAGAAGGAGGAAGCAAGAGAAAGAAGGGCAGAGATAAGTGGAGGAATATTGTTTAAATGGGTTTTGTTACCCAGCCATCATTGACTGTTATGTCAAAGCAGTGTCAATAACTGCCTAACAAGATGCTTGTATTCCATAGAATATAGGATACACACAAAAAAAGAATGCTGCACGCTGCTTCCAATGCTTCCATTCATTTTTGAACTATGTGCAATGTTTCAACACAACTGAATCGATTGAGTACTTGATGAACACAGGGTTGAGATGCTGTATATAGTTTATACATAACGGCAGCAGTGGAAGCGGTAATAAGGAGTTCTTATTAATTATCTATGAATAACTACACTCCAGCACCTGCTAAAGGGTTTGTCTGGGGTTGTCCTTATGTCTTTTCTTGTTGTATGACCCTTACCTGACATGCAGCCAACTACCTTGCGGATCCCGCGAGCCCTCATGACATCTAGAATGTTCTTAGTACCGTCAGACATCATGGTGGTGGGGTCTGATGAGAACAGATATAACATGATCAGAATTACAACTGGGTGGTGTTATACTTGCGCACAAGATTTCTTGAATCAATTGAGCACAAAATTCGATGATCCACAAAAAAGAAAAGCTATTTGATAAAGTAGGTCCCTTCCAAATCTAATTGCTGTTCTTTATCTTCCTTGAATGATGACCTACTTTGAGCTGAATCTGGTCAAAATATTGTTAATCAGTTTACTTGTTATCAATAATAATTCACACAGGCTTGGTGCAGACTGTAAATGTCTCAATGTCTCTGGCGACCCCTGGTGGAAAGTATTGTAACAGCATTACAAAACACAAGCCACCATGTGCAAATATTTGTAAGGTGACACTCCTCTGGTTACTTCTCTCTTCTTCTGTGCTCCTGGTACCCAGCTCTACGATGCATTGTCCCTCCATATATCTATGTGTGTGTGTGTGTGTGTGTGTGTGTGTGTGTGTGCGCGTGTGCGCGTGTATGCATGTATGTAGGCTTACTGTACAATGTATGTATTGTGTCTCACTGCGGTCGCTCCTGGTACCTGATGCATTGTCCCTCCATATCTTTATGTGTGTGTGTGTGTGTGTATGCATACATGTAGGCTTACTGTACTATATGTGTATTGTGTCTCACTGAGGTCGCTCCTGGTACCCAGCTCTACGATGCACTGTCTCTCCATATCTTTATGTGTGTGTGTGTGTGTGTGTGTGTTTGTGTGTGTGTGTGCGCGTGTGGGCGTGCGTGTGCAGGCATGCACTGTATATGT
>OMKL01133669.1:0-11944 GCA_900302295.1 Parasudis fraserbrunneri
CCTTCCTTCCTTCCTTCCCTCCTTCCTTCCTTCCTTCCTTCCTTCCTCCCTCCTTCCTCCCTCCATTTCGAAATCCAAACAGAGGCTGAGCAAGCAGACAAGAGAGATGAATGCTAATGCTATGTATTTCTTGATGGGAATGCATTGGTGTCGTCCCACCTCTGGAGGGCGCTCTCCATCTCTTTCTTCTCCTGGTGGGCCTCTTTGATCTGGAAGGTGACCCTGGCCAGGAACTCCTCAAAGTTGGACAGGAGATGAGGCTCGTCCTTCCTCAGCTTGGCCCACAGGCTGCGTACCTCTCCTGGACTGGAGGAAGGGTTGGTATGGGGTAGAGAGGAGGATACACATGTCAAAACCAGTAGATATCACACACACACATATGGCATGGCCTGATATCCATGTGCAAATCAAAGAAAAAAACATTGTATGCACTGTTCTAATGTACTGCAGCCTGTATATTAGTTTCCCTCTAATAATATTGAGATGAAAAACCGTATACATCTGTTGTGTTTTGTTTCAGACAGCCCATCTATTGGCAGCTGTAAAGTCAACCCAAATCCATTGGAGTGTGACTTTGATACATCTCCTAAAATAACTCAACATCGACTGTCTTTAACTATAAATGCAAAGAACACTCCAACTATTACCAACTTTAGATAATTAGATTTCAAAACATACCTGAAAACTTTCAATGGACTTATATGGTTCTTTGTTTTATTTGTCATATTTTGTTGGAGTTTTGGCTAATCTTTAATGCCTTCACTCTGCACAGTCCTGCATGGATGGATGGTGTTGCAGACATGCTTTATGCAATTGTAACCTCCGGCTACTGTGTGGTGTAACTGCATGTAAAGTTTCGAAGTGGCTTAACTTACTCCTCAAACACATTGCTGGCCCCGAGGCTTTCCAACAACATACAAAAGTGTTTCTCCTCATCATCCTCTTCTCCTGCCAACTTGGCCTCCCATTGGCTCTGGTACAGGGCCTCCTTAGCCCTGATGCCCTGGGCAGGGGCGGGACTAAGGTCGTCAACCACTGAGATCCTCCGACCATGCAGGAACTGACCTGAAGACACACCCACAACAGGAAGCCATGGTGTAATTTGTACACAATCTCTCAACAGGTGCCCATAATAACAAACATTTGCATACATACAAACTTAAATTAAGAGTTACATTTGCATAAATAAAAACTTAAACTAAAAGTAACATTTGCATAAATAAAAACTTAAATTAAAAGTAACATTTGCATAAATAAAAACTTAAATTAAAAGTAACATGTAGGTTAACAGGACTGCAGGGAACTTACTGAATCCTGAGGTGAAGGCTTCCAGTGTTAGGTAGCCCTTACTGTCTACATCCAGGGAGTCAAAGACGTCCTCTAGTTCTTTTGCAGATAGAGGAAGCTCTCTGTGGAGTCTCTGTGAGGAACACACACATACAGAATACACGTGCCATGGTGAACACATGCGATGCTGAAAAAAACAAGGCACAAGGCGCGCCTGGCTGCGTTTTCAGACTACATCTTTGTCTCTGAAAAGATCAGTCCTCTTGACCTTCTCCAAGAAAGGAACAAAACGACAAAGCATGTTATGCATGTAGTTCAATATGGATGTAGATAAGGGGCCGGAGTCGAAAGGAAACCATGTTATTCTACTTAATGGCGATGTGTGCAGAATGATGCATTGAGTAAACATAGGTGTGAATTTATTCATTTTTCCAAAGGGCTGTTTTGTGTTTTGTGTGTCCGTATGCAGCTTTTCAAAGAACCCTCCACTCAAACAACAACAAAAGCATGATGCTCACAAGGGCCTGTTCATTATTCAGCGAAACAGAGCTTAATTGGACAGAGTTAGTGTATTGAAGAGGTGTGTGTGTGTGTGTGAGAGAGAGAGAGAAAGAGAGAGAAAGAGAGAGAGAGAGAGAGAGAGAGAGAGAGACCAACCACCCTAGCTGAATCTATATTCATAAACCTTACCATAAATGGCGTTTACCACTTCAGTGTGTGGAGTGGGTGAAAAGGATCCACAATGATAATAAATAAATAAATAAATAAAAACTCCAAACGGAGAGTGAAAACGCAGAGCCACAACAAAATGGTTTCCTGCATGTCATTCACTCTCGTTAAAGCTCTGATGTTAAAGCTGTGACAAAAAAAACAAATGATCACTCTGACCCTGTTTCCTCATCAGTGATGATTCAGAACATTCATGTTTATAATATTCTCATGATGAATCATACCTTTCCTACCCATATGGCACAAAGCCACCAACACGGCTCAGTGGCCACCATTGTTCCTTAATGTCACCTGTCGTTCATATTAGAAGTCGGGACAGAATGGGAGATTAAAGAATGAGTGTGTGTGTGTGTGTGTGTGTGTGTGTGTGTTTGTGTGTTTCTGAAAAGTACAAAGACTGTATTCGCGCCCTGTAAATGAAGTCGGTGCCGGATTCATCCAAAAACACGGACCAGACTCCGCTGGGATCCGTACGGACTAAAATGATGCGATAGCAGACTTCAGCATACAGGACGCCCGCATAGCCATGTCCGCACACCACTCGGTTCCCTGTCCGTGCTTACCTAGCGCTTGCGTACTTAAGTACTGGTGTCATACATAATATGGCTCGGCACACGTACTGATCAAAGGAGACTGGTGGATCAAAGAGCTGGTCCGCCTGGACTATGAAAGGCAAAGGACTGTGGACTGTCTGTCCGCATAATGTATGTGCCCTCTACTTCTAGGCTATGATCGAGCCTTAAAGGGGAATACCACCCATTTTAAGAATACATATATGTTCTTCCTGTGCCCCAGGACAGTTCAGTCAGTATTTGTGAAAACAGAGAACCCTCCAATCGGTGATGTAACTGGGATGTAAAATCTGGGGCTGCTCCATAGACAATGAATGGGGCTCTGACTTTATGAGGCCACAAAATATTTGTGTGAGCTCTTACACCCAAATGAGGTTTGGACCACAATTATAACCTCATTTGGGTGTAAGAGTTCACACAAACATTTTATGGCCTCACAAAGTCAGAGCCCCATTCATTGTCTATGGAGCAGCCCCAGATTTTACATCCCAGTGACATCACCGATTGGAGGGTTCTGGAGAGTTCTCTCTCTGATTTCTAGCTTTAGGAGAGAGACACTGACTGAACTGTCCTGGGGCAAAAGAAGAACATTTGTGAATTCTTAAAATGGGTGGTATTCCCCTTTAATAAGGACAAGTTCCACTCCACTTGAAGACTCCTGACAAAAATAAATCTCTAACCCTCATATCAGTGCGGGTGATGAAGCCTTTGCCCTCGACATCGCAGGTCTGGAAGAACTCCTTGGTCTTCTCCAGCAAGGCGATGTGGCCCCAGTCTGATCCCCTCCTGTCAGGGCTCACCCCCTGGCCATTCACTCCCCCTGGCCCTTCCTCCATCCCCAACACACCACTGCTGTGGGACACTCTGGAGGCGTGGTACACACACAATTACATGTAATTCAACTGTGATACAGGGTGGAATCGGACACGCCTCTGATCTGCCAGGTCCCTTGAGGTCACCGGTACGACAGAGACGGGGGCCGACATCGTATGACGGGGATGCCGGGAGATGCGTTCGGCGTCTTGTCAACCAATCTGAAGTCGGTTTGGTGTTCCTGTGAAAGACAGAAAAAAAGGAACAAGATACGTTTAAGGAATCATATGAATAGTTGTGATATTTACATTTCTGCTTTGATTTTGGAGGGAGGTCTGCATTGTTTCAGTTGGCCCTACAGAGAAAGCAATGTTCAAGTTCAATCGACACATAATGTGACCTTAAAATGTTGCACAAAAGGAGTGCCTTGGGGGAGGCTGCCGAGATTTGTTATCTTTGAAAAAAAAATTACCATGAAAACGTCTGGTTGCACAAGTTATCAGAACACTGCGTTGTGTTTATCACAGCTATGCGGTATTTCCCTTTCCTTAATAAGCTGAGGAAAAGCCACCCACAGTGGCATGTAAACACGCTGTTTAAGGATTATCTTAATACCTCACTATACAAAACACATGACAGCTTAATGCCAACAAACATTTCCAGGAGCACAGTCAGACAACCAAGTCCGTGTCGCAATGTATCTCTCCTCTCCGGCAGTGTTCTTGGTTTTCATGAAAGTATAGAGGAAAAAGTACCCATTTGTTTTCTGTCTAGGATTGCACAACAGCACTTCTGTTTGTCCGCATCGTAGATGGACTCAGTCTATTAAACAAGAGTGCGAGAGAGGATGCAGACAAGTGCTGGTCAACAGTGGTGTTAAAATGTTTTTCCCTGGTGGGAGGGTTCAGGTGCATGCTTGTTCTTCTATGTCGTATCAACGCCAAAACAGAAGGAAAGGTACCATGAAAATGAACACAACGTGAATATGACATCAACATTAAGAACAGGTCACTGGTTCTGGTCTTCACAAAGGAGTTCTCTCTCTCTATTTTTCTCTCTTTGAGTAAAAACAGAGGCCTCTATTAAGAGGTGTAACCACTTAAATGTGTATGTACCTATTTGTATATATTGCATGTACTTTTAATAAATTGAAACAATTTGATCTATGGAATAACTGGGAAAATCTGTAAGACATTTTTACTGTTCTAAATTTACAAACAAATTACCTTATGATCAAATACATACATAGATTTACCCCACTTTACAGAGTGCTGCACATTCAATTTAGAAAACAAAAAAACAATGAAAGCAATGAAAATGACTTACCTCCTGCAGTTGATACCCACAAAATGAATTGAATCACTCTTTCTGTTCAGGAAGTCTTGCCTCACACAATGAGTGTTGGAGGAGTCATTCTGCAACCATGTGATGTCATGGGGCAGTGGCCCAGGGGGGGTTTCAATCTGGCTTGCAGGAGCACAGAGGGGCTGTAGAATGAACTCTCTGTGAGAAGGCTGCATGGAAGCAAAAGGTTTGGAAGCTTTAACAGCTAAAATCAGGGGAGGGACTTCGAGAGAGCTTTGTCTGTGTAGCTATGGCAACACATTGGGTACAAGGAGAGTACCTTGAATGATGTACATGAATGATTACTAGTACCTTGAAAGATGATTATGTGTACACTGAATGATGTATTGAATGATTACTAGTACCTTGAATGATGATGTATTGAATGATGATTACTAGTACCTTGAATGATAGTGTATTGAATTAGTACCTTGAATGATGATGCTTATTCCCTGATCAATTTTATGTCAACATCACGTTTGATCATTTGATCCACGAGACGAAGAACGATAGAAATCCCTTTTTTAATTTATTTGCACAGCCCATGTATTTGTAGCCATAAAGTAAATCCAAATGACTATGTGCGAACGTGATATATCACCAGATATGGTGGGTACAGGACCCAACCTATGACATCTTTATCTATGAGTGTACATAACACTCCCAAGTTACAAACTTTAGATAAGTAGGTTTGAAAACATTGTTAATCTAAAAACCTAAAACAGACTTGTATGGTTCTTCATATTCAACTGTTCACACTCTGCAACAACAGACAAAAAAATGTTCATGAGTCACAATGAATATAGGCAAAGCTAACTGGCTGCTAAAACTGAATGACCGATTTCTCCATGATGACAATTGTGGAATAAAAACCCAATGTTTGTTTGCCAATTTGAATAGAAACACATTTTATTGCAAAGTTAAAATGACTAATGTCTTCGAGAAACACTTTCAATCTCTTGGGAGTCTTTCAATGCCACCTTGTGGTATAAGATGAAAATGACCCACTGAAACTACCTGGGCCAGCATACAGCTGTGTTTCCACAGCTTCTCACATCATTTGTGATGGTAGGAGGCTGGGAAGAGTAAGATAAGATACACATAAATAAACAACCAAAAGAACTGAGTAAATACCACACGCAGAGCCCTGTTAATGTGTTTCTGTATCACCTTGGGAAACACATTTGTGGTGGCTCTGTCTGATATGGTGGTGGGCCGCCACAAATAAAGGTGTGTATGGGAAACACTGTACTTATTTAGCATCGCTGGTAAGGTAAAATAACTGTGCACTTCATTATGATTTAACAGGCAAACTGGCCTCACATCTGCCAGCCCCGAATTACACGCACCACCGAAGTGATCAGAATGCAGTTCTCCCGGCAGTTTATCAGACTGCTACTGTTGCAGACAGTATGTCAATCAGTACAGCCGACTACAGGCGACTTCCACTCCCTGTCCTTCCATCCTGGAACATTTCAGACGTGTGGTTCATTTCCCAGACCCTTGGATCTTCTGAAGCAGGTACTCCATCTGGAGGTTTAGATTGGGTTGTCCTTTTTTGGTCTTTTTGTTCAGCATCTGAAATGTCTCCGTTTTTTTCTCTTTGTACTTCTGGATGGCCTCCTCTTTCTGTTGCTTGTTCCTCAGGAACTCCTGGGAGAAAAACAAAAGACCACACATCAAAACCAGGACAGTCCCATTTGAAGTAATGCAGGCTATAGGTTGAGAGAAAATGGGAATAGAGACTTTATCTTCAACCAGTAATATCAGTTGGGAGGGGGAGATGTTTCACCTCTTTTTTCTGTTTTCGTTTTTCTTTGATCCTCTCAAACTCCTCTTTTGTCTTCTGGTAAGATGTCTTCCTTGCCATTTTCTTCTTCATCCGGTTGCTCATGGGAAGACTGGGAGAGACATGATCGCAGTAGGATTACTGTCGTTTGTTGGGCCATCCCTGACTAAAGACATTCTTACTTGACTGATGATGACAGGATTTTGTGGAGTTGTTAATTTGTTGATTCAATCGATAAAACTACAAAAGAAATTTCCCACATTAATGTCCTTCTGCAAATGGATTCAGTCATGCAGAGGAGACCAATGCATATTGTTGTATATTAATCTGATGCCAGAGATGTGATTATCCATTTTCCAGCAATGGCTTATGTCTAATAACCCATTGAGCAATTAAAAACAAACAAACACAGAAAACAAACTAGGCTAATCCACTCAAATAAATCTTAGTCGACTTAGACCTTAACAACTAATTAGTCTGCCAGCCTAATCGACAAGGAGGAGGCAGCTCTAGCAGTTTGTGCTTGGCAATGCTGTAGCCGGCATGGGTAGCAGTACAACAGCAGAACTAGAGGACTGTGCTCAGTAGATTGCAGACCTCCGCCAAGGCTTAACAATCTCATCATTCTAGTTTCACACTCAACATTTTTCTGGGTAGATGGCTTACCAACTATCTAAATAATACATATTGATACCATCAGTAGGATATAAGTAAGGGACAACACATTTCAAATGTCATCATGATCTGACAAGCTGTTGAGATCATGTTTTTAGTTTTGTCTGAATAGCGCCACCATGTGGTCAAGTTACTCAAAACTTCACAGGCCTCCTTGCTATAGTAGAGCAAACATATCTGTCAAGTTTGGTGCAAAATCAGACAAAGTGTTCACAGGTAACACATCACTTCCTGTTTACCATATGTTTATCTGAAATTCAATTGTATCTGGTGGTCATACGGTCTGACATATCAAAATAACATATCTGAAGACAGTCCCTAGATGCCACGCAGCATGTTTCCTGAGAGTCAGGTGAACAGCCTGTGAGGAGTAGGGAAAAATCTAATATGAAGGACCTCATAGGTCCTTATGGCAAATGTGTTCTCCATGAGGACCCGCATCTCTGTTTTGTTTTTTTACTGAACATTATAGACTTAGACAACATTATAGACTTAGATATTGCTTCAAGTCGTGGTGTCCACAAGAACACTGGCTGTGCCAAGGAAGCTCACAGTATAGTGAAATGTGCCAGGTGTGTCCAGATGTAATCTCACCTGTCTGGTTCCTTAGTCTCTGTTGATTCTGGGCTCACAGAGGTGGTGTCTGACTGCTCGGTTACATCAGCAACAACCTCTGGAACTGGACCTGCTGTTTGATCTGACAGAGCATCATCTACAGCTGTGTCTTCTGCCTTTTCCTCTCCACGCACGCCCATTCTCAACTGACTCCTTTTCAATCTGTTTTGTCGAGCCTCATCTTTCAGTTTCTCAGCCTCCGCCAGGTAGAGATGTCTGAGATGTTCCGGATACTCCTCCTTGTACATCACGGCTTTGGCGTCCGGGTTCTTTCTCCTCTCCTTTCGCAGGAGTTTGTTGTACTCGTGTTGGACCTTCCGTTTCCTCTTGAAGGCAAACCCCTGACCTGGGACACAGAGGGAAAATGCACATCACAATATCCGAGAACTCCAGGAGGTCCCATCATTAACAAGCCTGCCCAGACTCAGTATGGGCACACCTGCAGGCTGACTAAACTAAACTAAATTAAATAGATACAGTTATCTAGCTCTTAGCTATTTCAAAAGATCGGTTGCTTGCTGATCGACGTAAGGCAAAAGCAGACTAGCTTACCTTCCCCGACACTGCCATCGAACACTTTCTTGTGTTCGGGGACCCATTTCCTCTTCTTGTTACCACCAGCCGGTCTATTATTCCATTGCTTCCCTTTACCTTTACTAAAATTCCCTTTATTCTTCATTTTCTGATCTGTCGGTGCCATTTTTTTTTTTGCTAAAATCTTCTCTGGAAAATTGAAATGTTTACAACCCTCACGCTGTTTCAGCTTGCATGCGTTTCCAACATGACGCGTAGTAATGACGACAGCGTTTCAAAACAGACGCTAGAAATCGACAACAGAGCACACGACCAAATAAAGAAGCCATTTTCACTGATGTTGCAACTCATTGAGGTTAATGTATTTGGTACACTCAACATGGCGTCAATCGCCTGACAGGATTATGATTGTCGTGTATTTTCGAGTGTTAATGCCTGAGTGCACAGTTGAAGTGAAATACTTCCCACGGGCAACACTCGTCCACTTTAGAGAGCTTTTATAAATGGCATTCTCTGTTGATTCCCTCGAAAACGTACAGCGACGGCTAGATGAAGTCAAGCAGTTCCTATCAGTGTCGCTGAGTATCGCCAATGCACACACGGTGGAGTTTTATACTCACGATGTATGGAACCAGTTCATGGCTGTGTCACCAGAGGAGGTCTTGTCAGCCATCACTTCAGACAATGGCCACAAGAGGGCGCCAGAACACAATGGAAATGGTAACGTAATAGACGTGTAATAGCCCATCTGTTGTATGACTGATTCTAATTGTACAATTAACAATATTTATATCTTTATCAGAGACAGTCTTTATAATGCACAGCCAATATCAAGTATATTTAATTACCTTTTTCTTTTGTCCTAACAGAGCAGTCCAAGACGACATATGGGTTCTGTGCCAGTACTAAGCGACTGATTGATACCAGCGAGCTGTTGGAGGCTGCCAAGGCCCACTCTCTGCCTGGGCTTGGTATCTGTATGACCAGGGATGAGTTACTACAGTCACTCAGACAACCGGTCCAAGCCTCGCTGCCTGCAGAAGGAGGTAGTAAAGAATGAGAACTTTCCATACTTAGAATAAGGATGCATACTTAGGGGATCAATCCAAAGTTTCAGCATGTTCAGCGAAAACTCATCATCATAAATCTGACAACATAAATGCAAAGTAGACATTTCTTTTCTTGTACCACCCATAAATTCAAAATAGATTTTTATTTTTTTTTCTCTGAGATCATATATGGCCTTTTTAAGGGTATTGTCCAGCCAAAATAGTATTTTTTTATGACACTTCTGTTCTGTCTTGACGCAGGTGCAGTTCTGGAGCCAGACGAGTTCATGAACTCAAAGAAGTCCCACGAAGTCCAGGCCATGTCTGACGTGGTGGCTCGTCTGGCCCGATGCTGCAGAGTCAAACAGGTACAATAGGACATCTAGCCGTGTGCATGTACGATGCATGTGTCTTTTAGGGGAGGAATCGTCCCAACAGTGTATGTGGATCACAGTCGGAGGTACACTCGCTTTGCTGCAGAGCACATTTGGAACATAAATCGAATCCATGCACTGAGTAACTTAGGCACTGGACTGTTTTACAACCCAGTGCTGGAGGTTTGACCGCGACTCTCACCTCTCCCCCTCTCCCTCTCCCAGGTGATCGACGTGGGATCGGGGAAGGGCTACCTGTGCTCCTTCCTGTCTCTGCAGTACGGCCTCCAGGTGTTCGGCATAGACTCCTCCAGCACCAACACCCACGGAGCCCAGGAGAGGAACAGGAAGCTGAAGAAGTTCTCCAGGGCTTACCAGAAACGCAACAAAGCAGCACGGAATCGGACAGGGGCGGCGAGGTCGGGTCGGGATGACTTGGCAGAATTAATGCCCGGAAGGAATGGAGGAGAAGAAGACAGCGTGTCACATGTTGCTGATGAGGATTCAAGGCAAAGTTTTGGTCTGCAGTCAAACACAACTGAAGAGAAAACTGCATCACGGGAGGAGGAAAAGGAAGTCCCCTCGCCATCGTCAGCCATTCTGTCAGAGGACAATAATTCAGTAGTGGATAGAGGTTCAGACCCAAACAGCCCACACCCAGAGACAGAGGAGGCCTTCCTCTGTGCTCTGTCCGTGGATGTGATAGAGACTACATCTCCCAGAGCTCCCCCTAGTGAACTGAGCATTGAGGAGAGAGAGAGGAGGAAGAGGGAGAACTTGGAGAGGAAGGCTCAGAATAGGCCCAACGGCGACAGCACACTGTTCTCACCCTTGACCTCTTATGTTACCGCGGAGACGGAGCTACGAGAGCTCATCAATGAACTTGAGGTAAGGGAGAACTAGTTATTATTTGAAATCAATGTTTGGGAGTGGAAGTATACCGTATTTTAAAGGGGCAGTTCACCCAAAATTCCCCACTGGAACCCCCCCCAAGGACCCTTAAGGTTCCCCAATAGGGATGCACCAGTGACGATACTGGTTTTGGATTTTGGGTACGAAACCTGGCTAAAACAGGGTATCCGCATTGGAGAATTTCTCCAATACTAAATCCAATACCAAGAAACGTGTAACATGCTAGAAATCAAAGCAAAGTGACTTGATTTGCTGCATTTTTAATACAAAGAAGCATGTTAGATCTCTCTAATGGAGAAACATTTATTATATCTCAATAATCTTTGTCCAATGACCCCAAACTGATGGTCTAAGTCTAATACTGTTCAGTAAACTGAGGGTCTAAGTCTAATACTGTTCAGTAAACTGAGGGTCTAAGTCTAATACTGTTCAGTAAACTGAGGGTCTAAGTCTAATACTGTTCAGTAAACTGAGGGTCTAAGTCTAATACTGTTCAGTAAACTGAGGGTCTAAGTCTAATACTGTTCAGTAAACTGAGGGTCTAAGTCTAATACTGTTCAGTAAACTGAGGGTCTAAGTCTATACTGTTCAGTAAACTGAGGGTCTAAGTCTACACTGTTCAGTGAAAGCGATGTATCGGATCGGTACTTGGTATCAGCTGACACTGAAAGTTTAGAGCTCAGAATCAGTCCTGTCGGCAGTGAAAAAGCCGTATCGGTGCATTCCTACTCCCCACTTTGGGAACCACTGCTCTGGTAGGAATGTCCTGCACTAACAACCCACCAAGACGTCTGTTAACTTACCAGGCCATCGCGTGGGCTTGTCTCTCGGATTCCGGGAACAAAAATAGGATGTTATTGCGGTGCCAACTCTGTGGTCACGTCATCGTCAATACATTTTGTCATTGATCTTTCTGTCTCCCTCCGTGCTCTCGCTAACCTCCAGGATGCGGTCATGGTTGGCCTGCATACGTGTGGGGACCTGGCGCCCAGCACCCTGCGCATGTTTGTGGCCAAACGGGAGCTGGCCTCAGTCTGCAGTGTGGGCTGCTGCTACCATCTCCTCACTGAGCAGCACGATCCCTCCAGACAGGGTAACTCTACACACACACACACACACACCCCCACGCACACACACCCACACGCACGCGCGCGCACACACACACCCACACGCACGCACAAGCACACGCACACACACGCACACACACACACGCACACACACACATTCTCTCTCTCTCTCTCTCTCTCTCTC
>OMKL01133682.1:0-11048 GCA_900302295.1 Parasudis fraserbrunneri
TCTTCCTCTGGATCTGTGGGTTCTAGTTCTAGATCGTTCCATGTGTAGAACGTTTAGAAAAGAGATCAGCCATTGTGCACAAGAGAAAGAGGAGGATCTTAGAGCTCTGGTGCAAGGCATCGTTTAGAACCAGCAACCCGGGACAGCCGGTGATAGACACGCCCACTGAATCTGATTGGGTGAAGATGATCACCGGTCTCCAGGATGAAGCCGGCCCGGGGCGGTCCCAGTACATATAGTGAGTACATGGATGACAGGCTGAGGAGAGTATTAGTTTCATGAGGTCATGTTTTTAGACATACAGTCCAAGTTGTTCCACCGCCGAGATGATCCAGATCTCTTTCCCACACCTGGTGAATAGAGAGATGACCACAAGAGTTCAGAAACAAGAGAGAGAGTAGAGACTAAACCACTTGCCTGTATCCTTTAGATACTTTTAGATACCTTTATTACCTTTAGAGACCTTTGTTACCTTTAGAGACCTTTATTACCTTTAGAGACCTTTATTACATTTAGAGACCTTTAGAGACCTTCTTTAGACCAATCTGTCAGTCAATGAAAAGGGTAAATGTCCAGGTTGGGATGGCGTCCCTCCTGAAGTCTAGTTTGTCTTTTGGGATTGCCTAGGCCAATTTATGTTATAGATGATTACTAATTCCATTGATATTGGATTATTTTATAGAGATGCCTCTTCTAAATCCAAATAAAGACCCCACCCTTTGTAGCAGCTATACAGATGTTACTGCTTTCATTTGCTGGTCTTCATGTCATGTGGCAGAGGTAACTCACAATGCTACTTTTGTAGAACTGACCAGTGCTAGGGGGCAGCAGAGCGCTTTACAGGCTCCAGCACGCTGACACAAGACGTGTTGACAGATGACCTTCTCCCACGGCCCCGTCCTCACAGATACTGTAACTTTACATGGATCTTTACGTGGGGGAGTGGGTCCTACTGTCCAACTTGCTGCTTGCATCATGTGCATGTAGTTTCTTGTGTCATGAAAAAGATAATCCTACTTTGCAAGCTAAAATGGGACTATAATAGCAACTGTGTTGTGGGTTTGTTATTGGATCATTGTCTCTGAAATTCCAGTTTACAGCGGTCATAAAATGTATTTAGACTGTGATAAAAGCAGACTACATGGTAATATTCGTCAATTGCCTGATGCGTGTTTTTGCTCCAGATCACTTACATTCTGCTGGTCACTATATTAATGTCTTAGCTCAGTGAGTAAGATGTTGACCTTTAGCGCGGGCGACCCAAGTTCATCTCCCCGGCCAACCCATAATTATTATCTCTTTGTGTAAGCGTTTTGTCTCAAGTGTTGATATACAATTCTTATTTTGAGCTAATAATATTCGCTCACTTACTGCTTGCTGTAAACTGGAATCTCGAGACAATTTCCAATAACAAACTCTCACAAAACAGAAGCTTTGTGAATGAACCCCTGTACATCTGTAGCTTGCTAGATAACATTATCGATTTCATGACACAAGACACTACATGCACATGACACGAGCAGCGAGTTGCTCTCCTTGTACAGTAGGATCCACTCCAAAAAGATGCTCAGAGATGCCCCCTGTTGGTGGTTGGTACAAACAACACCCAGTAGTAAAATTGCAAAAGTGAAACCGCTGCGCGGCACCCGTGCTTCTGAGTTGGAGTTGGCAAATGAAAGCAGTAACATGTAGGCGTCCATAGTCCGGCAACCGGGGACCAACTCCAGTTCTAATGCCAGTGTCTTGGTCAAGGGTAATAGCAGGAGTATGTGCCTAGTTTCCACCCTAACTGTTTCCCACATTTTTACCCATCTACAAAGGCATAACATCATGCAGAGGGACCTCTTTAAATCCAGTATCAAAGACCGCAGCATATTGGTAAATTATTGTCATGTCAGTGCTTGCACATGAAAGACTGCATATTTAAATGGGGTCACCACTTGATTTAGGAATTCACACATATGATTGTCATGGCCTAAGACAATTTCTTATGTACTGTATTTGGTGACAGTAGGGCTGGCCCCTCTTGATTAGTTGACTAATCGGTCATTACGGTTCCACTCGACTAAGATTTTTAGTTACAAACCAGCATCTCTATGACCGGCGATGTCACAAACCCTTTCATTCAGTAACTCATTAACTCACTCACTCATGGTTAACCGCTCTGCCCCTAGTGGTGGAACACAGGAAATGTGCTTCGCATCTATGACACTGTGTCCTCGTTTTTCTTTTTAATCATACTAGAAAATGATAGCACAACTCTGGCATGACGATACATAAATATGCTTTGATCTTTAATAAGAACTAGATTTAAAGAGGTACCTCTCAATGACTACATTTATCTGAGGAAGACAACACTATGGAAAACACAGTTTTACAGATCGGTCAATCAAATCAACTAATTGAGACAACAAAATCCTATGACTATCAGTTGAGTAAATATTTTGTCGAGACAGCCCTAAAGACCATGAACAACGCTGTCTCAGTATAAGAAACCAGAGAGTAAAGGCTGCTTTGTTGTGTCATATTGATTGTGAAATGGGAGCTGTCTCATAGTTGACAGTGAATAAATTTAATTTGTGGACTTCTAAACTATAACCAGATGAGCTTCAAACAGCTATCAATTCTGTATCAGAAAATGTACCCTTATAACCACATTCTCTATGTAGCTGTACATAAGTGTGACATCACTGGAGAGCGTGCTGTCATGCATTTGGTTATGAGAGAAAGCAGTATATGTTTACTAACCACAGACTGAATTGTTGTCCAAATAGGAATTACAGACACCAAAGGTACAATTCCCTTTTTTTGGACACACTTAAAAGGTAGAATCTGTAATGCTGTCAAACAGTGACCTCTAGGCAAAAGAGACCCGCTTGGAATTGCACTGTTTACATGTTTTGGTCTGATGTATGGGTTGGAGTTGAGTGGGGATTGGAGAGGGATTGCTATTGCTGGCCATTCCTCAGGCTCTGCAAAGGGAGGTCTTGAGATATTTACACTATAATAAATTACTATATAGCTAGAACTATATATATATATATATATATATATATATATGATGAGTACAACATAAACAATCTTGCCTGCTAATGTAGGCTTGCTTGAAGTCGGGTCTCATGCTGATTGCTTGTCGGTAGAGTTGGTCTGCCTCCTCGAGCCGTGAGTCATTGGCCCGGATCAGGTTAGCCAGGTTTATGTACACATTCAGATGGTTAGGTGCCACGCGTGTAGCATACTTTTTCCCAGGAATGATCTGATTGATGGGAGGTGGTAGATAGAGAAGCTGTAAGTCTTTCAACTTGCTGTAATGTGCAGAACCAATTCAAATTTAAGCAAAAATACATTTTAAAGGGATATGACACACTAAAACCACGTTCTTTGCAGAAAATTAATAGCCCTAGTAAAAAGATCATCCAGGTCAAAAACCTTTTGACTACATACTAGATGATTATTTTGCAGTTTTATGATAAAATGATATCTCGTTCAATTCTCCCTAATGGAGATTTGATGAAAACGTGTGATCCGGACTAAAGGTGTACTACAGACTGATGTAGGAATTTCCCTGCTGTAGTCTCTGCTAACAAGCCCCATCCTCCTTTTTCTCCAAACATGTACTGTGGCATCTTTCAAAACTACTCCTTTTTCTCCAAACCTGTACCGCTTTCAAAACTACAGAGGCTGACAGCTGTCGTGATTGGGTTTTTTATTATTATCCCATTATATCTAGATCACAAGTTAAAGGGATATTTCATTTTAGCAGAACTTGTGAAAAAAAACCCAGCAGTCTTGCCCCTATCTAAAGTAATCTATAAGTAAGCTAGTGACCACTGCTGTCCATGTTGTCCCTTGTCAACACCACCATTCCTCCCAGTTGTCAGGCTCCTCATTCACTTCCATTCATTTTGAGGTCCAAGTCTGAATATCATACTTCTGAAGTATAAACAAACTATACAGCAATATTATTCTGTGTAATATATTTTTCCGTGTCAAAGGTACTTTTTTTTTTTTTTTTTAGCTAATGTCACCATTTTCAAATTATCAGTAAAGGAAGTATTGCTTACTTGATGTGTAGTTTGACTTGACTTTGACTGTCTACTTTTCACAATGTTTAGAATCTTTCTTCCAGCAAGGCAGCACATAACCATGGGTAATCACTTCCAAACATTCAAAGCAAGGCAGATGCACAGAGCTCTCAAACTAACAACAAATTTACCGGATCTGCTTTTATTTTTCAATGGTAATAAATCTATAAAGACACATCAAATGCCAAAATAAACACATACCTTTGACTCAGAATTGTCTGTTTTATTGAAATCTGCACAGCAGTAGTTTGTTTATACTTCAGAAGTATTTACACTAGGTCCTCAAAATGAATGGAAGTGAATGAGGAGCCTGGGAAGAATGGTGGTGACAGACAACAGGGACAGCAGTGGTTGCTACCTTATGCTGAAAACACACCGGACGGCGAAGCACCGGGAAGTCCAGCTAGTTTCCCTTCGGCGCCCATGTTAACTGATTGGGCCTTTCATACTGGTCGCGCCGTGGCCTGCTCGTGATCTTCAGTGATAGTTTCGCTGTCTGGTCTATTTTCTCTGCGTGCCGCGAGCGCCACTACATGTGATTGGAGCAGAGTGGCAGAATCTCTTGTTGACCGGCGCAGAGAAATGGCTTCTGTTGTGAACAGCCAGGCTCCTGCTCGCACAAGAATTTATGCTTTGCAGTCCTTCAGCGTCTGGTGTGTTATGCTAAATTTTTACAAGTTCTACAAAAGTGAAATATCCCTTTAATTATCCTGACCAAAAATAAATAAAATTCAATTCAATATTTGCAGTCACGACCACTGTCGGCTTCCATACAAAACAGCAGACGGGACAGAAAATGGCAAAACATTGGGCCAGAAAGTTTCCTCTTTTGTTTATCTGATTCAGTATCTGACTCTGAGTCAGATGGTCATCAGGTGTGGTTCGGAAATGGGAAGATTCCTGGAAATGAATGAACAAATGAATACTGCCAATTATAAAATGATCAATCAGTGCAATGTTCCAAAATGTATTATTAAATCAATCTTTAAATTATGACCACAACCTGGGTCAAACATGTGTGGAGACAGAAACAGCACAGAGCCTCCCATGCATGCTCAAACAAGGTTGCTCCTACATACTGCCCTACCCGGACCAACACAATGCAGCCATTGTGCCATTCATACAGTTGTTTCAAGCTTCTTAGCAAATACAGTGAGCATTTTTGTGTTGGCTATCTGGGGAAGTATACTAAGTTCCCCAATATGGGACCTTTGAACTCCTCTCAACTCAAATAAGATTTCAAGTGAACCGGGGAAAAAGAGGCCTACCAACTATCCCACACCTGGAATACTGTCATAAAAAGGCCACCAGATAACAGACATCCTTGTTTTGCCACTTATGACAAGACAGGCATATGACCAGCTGACAGCATACATCACACCACCACCTGTGATGCTTCTGTGGAAGGCGGTAGAGTTACAGCCAAGACTGCAAAGGTAAAAAAGTTTTACAAGTCTGTATATACAAACAGCTTATAGTATCATAACTTAAAACTAGATTAACCTTTTTCAATCAAGTAAGGTTTGTTGATGCTAGCTGCCATGACAGAAATTCAACTGATTATTCCTATTATGTCTACTATCATAGATAATTGTTCGTTTCATAGGATAGCAGTAGGATAAGAATTCATCCTGGTTTCCTATTAAATGTGATCCTGACAGGGGTGACAGTGCTTCTTTTAACATAAGATATTTCAGCACCAAAGAACAATGAGGGTGGTGGACAAATGCTGAGGGCTTTAAAAGGCAAGTCAAATGGTGGGACAGCTAATTTATACCCAAATGTAACCTCAGCCCCAGTGAACAATGTAACCAGTCCCTCCTATTCAAAACAATTTTGATTCCATCAGTCATAATATATCATAGTTATCTGGCAGACGGAGACAGCAAAACTACTTCCTTCAATATGCTTGGACCGTCTGTGGCCTTATCACATACTGTACCTATGGCTTAGTTAACTGCCCAGTCCCTCTTCCTCAAATATTACTCATAATATATCTGTGACTAGGGTTGTGCTAGATCAAAGCTTCAAATGAATGACGCTTTGAATATCTTAATTAAATTAAAACAAGTGCTTGACACCTTATGATCATCACTTACCGTAACTTAAAATACTGCAAATGGGCTATCTTTCCAACTACTCAGTGTAACAGCTGCTTGAATGCATCTTTTCTGTCCTTCATGTCAATAATGGTCTTTTTTCTTTTTATGACTAGGCCAATTCGAATGCAGATTCAAGATTCAAAAACCTAGGTTATAATCAAAGCTTCAGATTTTTTGGTCATCTGTCAGTCATAATTATTTGGCAGATGGAGATGCTTTAATGGTTTCCTTCTCACCAAACAACTCCCATCAAACAAGCTTGGGTCTTGTTTGGCCTTATCACTTACCTGTGGCATGAGCGATTTTGCAATCAAGTACGCATCCTCCGCCTCTTTTGACTTGTTCAGGTTCTTGTAGGTTCTTCCCACGTTCATATGAGCGCCTATGTCATCTACAAAAACATAGAATAGGGTATACTAAAGCAAGCGACAGAAATATTAATTTTGTAAATAATCAAATATGGATGTCCTCCAGTATGTCGGAGAGAGCACCTTTATAGACATTTTCAAATTTGACAACATAAAACATTCTAAATGAGCCCAAGTGTATTTCCTGTTGCAGTGCAAGGAAATTATAAACGAAGGGGGTCATTATGTCACTGTGTCGTGCGTGAACGCACATTGGTGCCAAACTTGAAAGCTCTCAGTGCAGTTTTTTTTTTATTGAATTGAATTGAAATACTTTATTATCCCGTAGGGAAATTCGGTAAAGTTAGCGTAGTGGTGAATGGGCAGACCACTCCTTCATCTCTCCCCTCTCAAGTGTAACAGGTTATTAATCTGGGTGATGGAGGCATCGGTATTTTGTTATGTTATTTAGCTAATGATTCATGTGTTTTCAAGGTACATTTCATTGTACATAAATTGTTTGATATGCATGTTAACCCGCGGTACCACAGACGGTATCGGCCGACATTACTGTCTTTCAGAGGCTGTAGCATGCTCATTTTCTGAGCTAGCTAGTACCAACCTTGTCATGCTAGCATATTGGGAAGGGGGTAAATAATGCTCCATTGTTATGGCCATTTTCAAAGGGGTCCCTTGACCTCTCACCTCAAGATAACTGAATGAAAATGGGTTCTATGGGTAGCCACAAGGCCCCACTTTTCTAAATATGGTGTTCTTGACCATTTCCGCATACTGGGGTCACTAAACAGTCTTGGAATTGCATAAATTGGCTATGACTGGAAATCTGAGACTCTTGTGGATCCAATCAGCCCAATTGTATTCATGTGTGATGATGTTAGTCCCCATAGATGCCATTTCATTGTAGTGAGACCATTTTTTTTTTTTTAAAACTTGACCTCACTGTATAAAATTACCTATTGTGACCTCTAGGATAATCACAGCCTTACGAAACTTTACAACAACAAACTAGAGACCTAGGTCATTCAGAGTATATATGTTAGAGTACGTTTCCTAGGTTTATTGACCATATGGGGGAGGGGGGGGGTGTCTGAGCAATTTCCAGAACAGAAGTGCTCGTCCTCTATGGTGTTCCTGAAGGTCTTGGTGTCTTAATGTGGTATTTTGGAGGGATTTTTGATCATGTTTATCAATTCTCGAGTGGTCAAAAACGGTAAAATGTTGCACCAAATCTGTGTAACAAATGGTATTAACCCTAAAATTGCTGCAACAACTTATGATGCATAATTGAGCATGGGAATGACCATCACACGCTTCCATCATAATGTTCTAAGCCCTTATACACTAAACTTTCAACATTTGAATGGCTGCCTAACCAAAACACATTGTTTATTACAGATTTATGACTAGAAAAACTTGCTGAGCTGCATCTCAACTTAATCTTCAGGTTCCCAGCTTTCAGAATATGTATACCACTTCTATGTGGTATCTACTGTTGACCTGCTATTCCCCCTCCCCCCCATGTTATGCTAGATTTATAACGGACTGGCGCTTCTGATGCATATGTGATTGAGGTTGGTAACAGCCCAAGTATTGATTTCATCATGGCAGAGATTGCTTAACTCATAATTACGATGCATTATATTCTGATGATCAAGTTCGTTGATTAAAAAAAAATTGCATTTTTTTTCTAAAAGTTTCTGATAGCCATGAAATGTATACCTTTGTTGTTTTATAGCTAAGGGTTTGTTTTTAGCCTACCAATGCGCAATGCATAATCAGGAGGTTTGTAAACATTTCATTTGTATTTAGTGAGATTCCCATAACATTAGCTATATTATTTATTAGCCCTGTAAATCACTGTTAAGCAGCCTCCTAAAACTGCTGCAGTTATGACAAAGTCCAGATCAAAATAAAAGGAAGAGAGAAGGAATGAAGAATACAGATTTTGTTCACAATGTTTATTTATCCTAAACTCAATATTTTCAAGGTACACTCCACTGGCAACTTTCTTTTTAATTTGCATTGGTGAGCATTTTAATTTGACTCACCATGAGCCCAGTAAAGTGGGCCAATAATTATCTATGGATACTATTTGGAGACCAACAGCAAAAGAAAATTATGCGCACATTTGGAAAAATCCATCTGTCAGTATTCTCTGAAGTGTGCTCTTTCAGTTGGTGGAGGCATTCTTCACTGAAGGTCAAACAACACAGATATGTTGGTTTTAGTGTGCTTCTGCATGCGTCTCAAAGGCTTCAATAGAATTGGCACCAAAGTCTGGCACCAAGCAGAGCATTCGAACGCTGGTATTATGACATAATGACCCTGCCTTCTTCTATAGTTTCCTTGGTTGCACAATAGCTGACAAGAAATAAACTTGGGCCCAAGCTGTTCCCTCGCAACACTATTCCATAGACTGTAGACGTGAAATTCCACTAGTCCTGCCCCCTGGTTCAAAATATCTTCAATTTAACATTGTGCAAATGTGCCTCAGGGAATACTGTTCTTTCTACAGTAACCATTTTTTAATATGTTGTAAACAAATACCACTACTGCTGATGATGACATTTCCTAAGGACTCACCAGTCACCTTCAAGTATGAACAACTAACTGCTAGGTAGGTTAGCTTATTTTGAGTAGGGAAATATTTAGTTAACACATTAAGCTCCACCAGATGGTTAGCATGATGGTTGGCTAGCTACCTAACTATGACATATATGACACTGTGACATGGCTGCAGTCTGTAGTTTGTAAATCAACTAAACTACTTGTGTGTGTTTCTTGGAAATACATGTAAACCTACGTTTTTTTTTTGTCTCATCAGATAGTTATAAGTAGACTCATTAATGATGAGGATTTTTCGAGCGATTTAAATATATCATACAGACTTCATAGTAAAGTATAGGGACTTTTGAACTAGGGGGCAGGGCCAAATGGAATGTCACTTCTGCAGTCTATTGAACTTATAGAACCATGGGGCAAGCTGTACATTTGTGGAGAAAAATAATTCCTGTATGGTGTGTACAACTCCAGTATATCAACCACCAAATAAATCAGTGACAATGGCAACCAGTAACCAAAGTAAAGTGTTCAAAATGGCTGTTGTGATTAGGGAACCAGGATATCCTCATCGGATTAATGGGTTTACATAGTTAATCTTGGGGAAACACTGTTGGGTGGTGCCCCGGCAAAAATATTGATGTCTCAACCAAGTACATGCTTCCTGCAACTGTTGACAGCCAGTATGCATGTTAAGACCTGCTGGGAAAGGCCTATCTCGCAGAAACAAACAAGGACATATCATGTGATATGCTGCAACCTAACCTTGGGATGCATTATAATTTTACAGCTAAGGTCTAATGCCCTCAGTCAACATGTCTTTCAGGTTTTGTGTGACAACATGCCGCTCTGCAAACTGAAACTTTGAAATACATTTTTAAGTGTTGGTGTTGATTGAAGATAAGCCAAAAGAGGATATTTGCTAAATAGGAAGCCGGTTTTGTGATGACAGAGTTGTTGGAGTTTGTGGTGAGGCTTGATTAAAAATACATGTCTCCTGTCACCATGTCTCCTGTTGATTGCTGTGTAGCTTAATGAACAGAGCACTTGGTGTTCTGAGCATGGCACGAACACTGCTGGGGTTTGATTCAGTCATTCAGTCAATGCAGTCATTCCATTGTAAAGTGCGTTAAGTAGTGCTTGTACTACAGAACCACTATAGAAATGCAGCCATTATTATGCCCTCAGTCGACATATCTATCATGTTTTGTGGTGACTGAAATACGATAAATGAATAATAGCCAATGTGCTAGGCCATGACCCTTTTTGACAAGGCATCCCCGAGTCACATTTGAAATAATTTTACAGACATGATTTCTTACCTTCAAGCTATGTTTATACCAAATGTCGTGATACACAGATTATTTTTTACAGTCTATGGTCGTGATATACAGATTTGGCGCAATATCATAGCATTCTGGCTTGTCAATGACTCCATGTATGAACTGAATTTTTTTTTTCTGACAATCACAAATGACAACTGCTGGCAAAACCATGACAATCGCCAAAGATTTCTCTGCTTTCTCAAATGGACTTGTTGTATACAGTTTTGAATTGAAAGCTAGCTATTTCCCCAACTCATTTTTAATCCCTGTGAACTCTTCTCATTCAATTTTATGCATGACAGTGACACATATGAAAGAAATCATTTCCAAATGACTGATTAGAGATTACGAAACAGGTTAACAGCAGCCAGCCAGAAACAATAGCTTACACTTAGGGCTGGGCGATAAACCGAAATTTACGACGATAACCGACGTCATTTTGTCCATGTCGGTATATTCGTTTTTTTTATTTTATTTTTTTTTTTTACTGTGTGTAGGTAGGTAATGTCAATGCCCCTTTAAAACATTATACAGCGCATACAGCGTCTGTAGTCACGTGACTCCGCCCTGTCCAGTCTAACAAGAAGGGAAAGAAGCGATGAGGTAATG